>NEWO01000891.1:0-50688 GCA_003013225.1 Phalaenopsis aphrodite
AAATAAAGGCATGAATAGTCCCATAAAATCTAATCCCCATACATCAAAAATTTTAATTTCCAAATTAAAATTTAGAGGCACTTCATTTCTTCTAGAAATGTTGCCTACTCTCTTACAACGATCACATGTTTTTTTATATATATTAACATCTATAATTAGTGTAGGAAAAAAAATCCATATTGTAAAATTTTTTGAGCAATTCTATCATTCCCAATTGGTCCTCCAAATTCAGAATCATGACATTTTTTCATAATCTCCTGAATTTCTTTATAAGACACATCATCTTATAAATAAATCGTACATTGTTTATACAAATGAGGATCATCCCAAAAATAAGATTTTGCATCATAAATGAATTTCTTTTCATGTTGTTTTGTCAGTCCATATGGTAAAATACCACTAACAATATAATTCACAATATAAAAATACCAGGGTATTTCCCATCCTTTTACAACATAAAGTTGTTCATCAGGAAAATTATCTTTAATCTCTCTCTCCAAACAAAGTATTTCTTCCTTTTCTAATCTTGATAGATGATCAGTATTTAATTATTAGTCCCTTTCCTATCAACTACTACATAATCAAACTCTTGCATTAGAAGTATCCATCTAATTAATCATGATTTTGCATCATTCTTTTGCATCAAATATTTAATAGCAGAATGGTCATTATGCACAACACATTTAGTTCCAATCAAATATGATCTAAACTTATGAAAAACATACTTAATGGCTAATAACTCTCTTTCAATGGTGGTATAGTTAATTTGACAATCATTAAGAGTCTTACAAAAATAATATATGACCTTGAAAATCTTATCATATTTTTGCCCTAAAATAGCTCCAATTGCATAATCACTTGCATCACACATTAATTCAAAATGTTTCTCCCAGTCAGATGAAATAATTACAGGAGCATCAATCAATTTTTCCTTTAAAGTTTTAATGGCTTTTAGGCAATCTTGGTTAAAGTCAAACTTTGCATCTTTTTCTAAAAGTTGGCTTAAAGGCTTAGTAATTTTTGAAAAATCTTTGGTATATCACATGTAGAATCTAACATGTTTTAACAAGCTCTTAACTCCTCTTATAGTAGTAGGTGGAGGTAGGTTTGATATAACTTATATTTTTGCAGTATGTACTTTCATGTTATTTTCTGAAATTTTATGTCTAAGAATAATTTCTCCTGCAACCATAAACTAACATTTCTTCAGTTCAAAATGAGATTAGTCTTTTCACAATGTTCCAGAACTTTTTCTAATTGATTTAGACATATTTTAAAGGAAGCTCTGAATACATAAAAATCATCCATAAAAACTTCAATCTCTTTTTCAATCAAATCACTGAAAATTGACATCATACATCTTTGAAATGTTGCAGATGCATTACATAATCCAAAAGGCATTCGCCGAAAAGATAAATTTCTTTAAGGACTAGAAAATGTTGTTTTCTTTTGATCCTTAGGGTCAATAGATATTTGGTGATAACCGATATATCCATCTAAAAAACAAAAATATTTGTGCCCAGCCAATCTATCCAACATCCGGTCCAAAAAGGGTAAAGGAAAATGATCCTTCAAGTGACAGAATTTAATTTTCTATAATCTATGCAGATTCGCCATCCAGTGACTTGTCTTGTTGATATTAATTCATTATACTCATTTGTCACTACAGTTACACCTCATTTCTATAGAACACAGTGAATCGGACTCATCCAAGCACTGCTTAAAATATGATATATTACTCCCGTGTCTAACCATTTTATAGTTTTTTTTTCTTAACCACTTCTTTCATCATAGAATTCAATCTCCTTTGAGGATCAGTTCTTGATTTATGTTTATTTTCTAATAAAATTCTATGCATACAGATTGAAGGACTAATTATTTTAATATCGGCTAATGTCCATCCAAAGGCTTTCTTATATCCTTTCAAAGTTTCTAACAACTGTTGTTCTTGCGCATCAATTAGTTCTGAGGATACTATGATAGGTAGTGTAGATGAATCTCCTAAGAATGCATACTTCAAATGTGTAGGAATTTCAATTCTATTTCCGGGGTTTTTTAATAGATGAAATTAATTTGTTGTCATTTTCTACAAGATCTAACATTTCAAATTTTTCATGAACATATTTCAGTTCTTCCGTACTCACTTCCATATACTCAACTTGGATTTTATCCTCATCTTGATATTCCATATATTCCTTTTCAAATTCACTTTCATATGTCTTTTTGAAATATTCATGGCTTAAATACTCATTAAAATCCATTTTGAAGCATTTGTTCTCTTGTTCTTTTACACGGTATTAAATTTAACCTCTTGATCACTAACTCTCATAGTTAGTTCTCCTTTCTGCACATCTATCAAAGCTCTTTTGATGGCTAGGAATGGTCTTCTTAAAACAATATGAATTCCATATTGATCGATCTTCTTTGATATAGTGGCTATTTTAGTAGCTAATGTAAATATTGCATCATAATCTTGAATAGTGGCTACTCTTTTTTGTATTTACCCTTTCTGAGGGACATTAAAAATTATTAGTAGTCATCTCTTCAACTAATAAAAATGCTTCATCGAATGGTTTTGACATTAATGATCCAACACCAGCAGCGTAATTAACAATCTAAGAGATCTAACCAATCCATTATAAAAAGTTTGAATTATTAACCAATCTGGGAAGGCATGGTGTGGACACTTCCTAAGGAGATCTTTAAATATTTCCCAGGCTTCATAAATTGATTCCTCTTTAAACTGACAAAATGATGTAATATCATTTCTAAACGTAGCAATTTTTAAAGATAGGAAATATTTAGATAAAAATTTTTATGATAAATCTACCCAAGTTCAAATAGTTCTGAGTGCTAATGAGTTTAATCACATCTTAGATTTATACCTCAGTGAAAAAGGAAAAAGTCTATGTCGGACAGCAACATTTGACACTCCATCATATTTAAATGTAGCACATAATTCTAGAAAATTAACAAGGTGTAAATTAGGATCTTCAAATGGTGTTCCCCAAAATTGATTGTTTTGCACCATTTGGATAATAACAGGTTTAAACTCAAATGAATTGGCAGCTACAGGAGAGGTTTATATACTCAAATGAATTTCAACTATCGTAGGATTAGTATAATCCCTTAAAAGTTTCTGATGATGTTCATTTTCATTTCTAGCATTACTTAAGTTGCAAGTCATTTTGTTGGAAAGATTTTTCTCTTTTTGTTGTTTTCAAATTTTTCTAACAGTTCTTTCTAATTCAGAATCATAAGGTACTAAGTTTTTAGATCTTATACGACGCATAAACAAAATAAAATAAGTAATTAAAAATAAGCAACACACTTAAACAAGAAAATGTTCAAACTAAACTACAAATACTCTCTTTTTTTATATTTTAAAAATAAAATAAAATAACTAATACTTTCCATTACTTCCCTCACAACGACACCAAAAAATTGATGCATAGAAACTTGGGATTAAATTATAAATAAACATGTAATGTAACCCAAATAATAATTTAACTTTAATGAAAATAATTTATCTTTAAAACCTCTTTTAAACTCCTAATTCCCTTATACATATAACACAAGTATACATATCTTTCAAGTAATACAGAGCTCTAATGGAGTCCTAGATATCGATCCCATAGGGAAGCTAGAAATATATATAAACTAGCTATTAATATTCTATTCTTAAATTAGAATAAAAATAAAAAATAAGGTAAAGTATGAAGTTTGAAGTTAAACTACTCAAGTGAAACGCTACTAAATATGCAGATGCACGACTACAACAGTTAAGTTAAACTAGATGCTAAACTTTCAAAAGTAAAATTGATAAAATAAAACAAAGGTTTTTTGTTGACAAAAAGTTCAAGTATGAGAAAACACCTTTCCCCTTTACAATGAAAATATGGCTTGTGAAAGAATAGAAATCATTTGAAAAAATATATTTAAAAACTGTTTTGTGCCAAATAGAAGTAAACATATTCTCTACCCTCTTCTGAGCGCTATAAAGAATATTTACTAATCCAGAGTTTGATCCTTAATTTTGTGGTTAGGTTGGGAGGATATTGACTGTCACTCCAGTCCTCCCACTACTCCCTCACCCGAGGGCTAACATACTCGCATTAGTTTCCAATCAACTGAACCAAATTGAGGATTCTAATATGTAGCCTTAAAATCTTCCAATTCTACATCCAACAGAGTATATTTCATTATTTATTTGTACCCAATCCCATGGATGATATACTCTCCCATGAAATCAAATGTGATTCTCCCTTTGTTGTAGAAATCATATCCCTTTTTTAGAACACATGTTTCTCAACACATTTTTAACAATTAAATTATCCAGATCGAAAAGCAAATTAAGATCGGCATTCAAAACATCACAAATTATCTACATTTAAAATTGTAGAAAATAAAATCAATTCTTCACAAATCCATTTCTTCAAAGTAGGGAGAAGGATAAAGAAGACTACTCAGAATTCATGAGAAGGATACAATAAAATACGGACTTCATATATAAAAATAAGTTTACAAACAAAAAAAATGAAAAATATAACTTATCTCGCAATCATTCCAAAGAAAATCCCTAGAAGTTCTCTCCAAGTCTTTCTCTCTTTACAAGCACTCTCAATTCTCTCTTAGAAGTGTAATGAAGAAGAAATCTCTCACCTTCACCCTCTTCTTTAACCTTAGAAGACAATCTCCAAGCCCTTAATGTTCTCTCTCTATGTCTTCGTTTTAGTTCTCACGCCACCTATCTTTTTTTGCCCCCCCTCTTAAAGTTTTTCTCTAACTTGATTTTTATTTTGGGCTGCTCCTCTGAAAAGGATTTCAATTTCCCTCCAAAATTCAAAAGTTAAACCTCTAAATTCAAAAGATGTGCCTCTTTGATCTAAGGGTCAAATCCTTTCAAATTAGAACCTTCCAAAGTGTCTAGATGCATTGAATCACTCTATAGGGTGTTTAGAACAAGTGTACCTTTGTAAATTCGTGCAAAACTCATCTCAAACCGCCTTACTTTAAAAAAGTTGCATCAGACACATCGTGCGACAATGCTCAAGATTTTTCCGCATCATGCGCCAAACTACAAAATTGGTTATTTTTGCTCTAAACTTTGCTCATTTTGCCTTTGTTGCTCCAAATACCTAAAAATGATATTCCTACAACAAAAAAATAAAAATACATTTCCTTAAAGTGCAATATCACAAAAAATAGGCATAAAAATGGTACTTAGAATATTATATTATTTTTGTGTATGAATAGTACAATGTTAGACGTTGGGAAATGTATTTCGATGGACCTTCGTTAGCCAGACAAGATAAAGGGTCAGAAACAGTTGTGCCAGGCAAAGCAGGAGTTGGTCTGATCTTTGTTACACCAAATTAGGGAATGTTGAGATTCTCTTATCACCTGATAGAGTCGTGTACAAATAATGAAGCTAAATATGAAGCATTAATCACCGGACTGGAATTGACAATCTTGATGGACAGAGCAGACATTGCCATCTATGGTGACTCACAAGTTGTCGTTCAACAAGTCACTAGACAGTGCAAGATTATGAAGCCAAGATTAACAGAATATCATCACTATATGATGAAGTTGTTGGAAAAAATTTCTAGTGTGACACTGTATAGGATTCTTTGAGAAGATAATGCCCGTGTTGATTATTTAGCCAAACTTGCGAAGGAATTAACATGTCCTCTAAAGGACTCCATTGACATTATGGTGCAAGGACATAAAAAATTTTCAAAGATTGACCTAGGAAATATACACAAGCTGAGAGAATAAAAATATATAATAGTTACGGTAGTAGATAATACCAAAGATTGGCACAAGTCATTGATAGAATACTTGCAAATAGGAAAACTACCAGAGGACAAGTCTGAAGCATATCACATTAGTAGAAGAGCCATGTTGTAAGCCTTGGTAGGTGATGTTGCTTATAGAAGATCATTCGATCAGATGTGATTGCGATGTCTAAGCAAAGCATAGGCACAAGATAATGTTAAAGTGGTGCATGTCAAATTGTCTGGTGTTCGCAGTCAGGGTCAAAAATGAAGATGAAAATTAAGAAACTCGGATATTATTGTCCAGTAATGATATTAGATTGCATTAATACATCTAGAAAGTGTCACATGTGTCAGGTGCATGGAGTGGTTTTGCACTAATCTCTAAATGTGATACACCCAACTATCGCCTCATGGCCATTTGAGTGCTGGGGCACAGACATAGTGGGTCTGATAGACCATCCGTCTTTTAAAGGACACAAATTCATTCTTAAAGCCACATATTACTTTTCCAAGTGGGCAGATGGAGTGCTATTATGAGAGGTTACAACGCACCATCTCCTGCAGTTCTTTAAAAGTGAGATTTTATACTACTTTTTTGTACGCGCAGAGTTATTTAAGATAATGGGTCAGCTTTCAAGAGCACCAAAATCAACAATTTTGTCAAGCAACATGGAATAAACTGAAGATACTCTACAATTTATTACCCTAAAGTGAACGAACTACCTGAGGCCTTTAATAAGACGCTCATGCAGATCTTAAAAAAACATTAGACTAGAACAAAAGAGGATAGCTCGAGAAATTTCTAGAAGCTTTGTGAGCTTACTGAGCAATGTTAAGAATGCCTAATCAATGTACACCATATTCTCCAGAGTACGGGTCCAAAGTCGTACTCTCGTTGGAAGTTCAAATATCACCCCTCAGAGTCACCATCACTAATCAAATTATAGTTGAAGACAATGTCAAGCTCAAACTTGTAGAATTAGATGGCCTCGAAGGAACACGGCTGGAAGTGCAACAGAATCTGGAGCTCTAGCAAGCAAAGATTATAAGGGCTCACAATAAATTGGTTCGCCCGAGGACGTTCGATGTCGGATAACTCGTACTCGTCCTCAGGAGGCCAATTCTTGCACACCGCAGGATAGACAAAAAATCTGAACTTACTTGGGAGGGACCATTTTTCATGGAGAAGGTATTTTTAAGAGGATCTTACTAGTTAATGGATTTCCAAGGCGGAAAGCCCATGTTACCGATCAACGGATGATATTTAAAGAAATACAACTTGATGTTCTATGATCTAAATTTTTATATAGAATGATTTATGAAGGTAACACCACTACAACGACAAAAACTTGATCCTTGTATGAAAAGTAAGTTGTGTAAAATTTATATAATTATATGCACTTAATAATGGGATTCTACGCAGGTATACACATCGTTATCAAGTAATAAAGGACTTCCTATTTAAGCCCCAAATATCGATCCCACGGGGAAGGTGTAAATTAGAAATGATAAGTTTTACTAGAAAAATTATAGAAAATCAAACAAAATCACTTTCACTAATTTTGAATGTTGAGACATTATCAAACTAAAATACTTAACTATTAGCAAAATAGAAATGAAAAGTTTAAAAAGTAACTACTAATCTTTTAACTATGTTTATGTAATGAAGATTTCTTATGTGAAAAGACATCCTTCCCACTACAATGAGGTTCTGGTGAAATGAGATGAGATAAATGTTTATAATATATATTGTGCCAAATAGGAGCAATTATAATTCTCTACCCTGATACAGTGCATAGAAAATCATTGGCTAATCCTAGGTTTAGTCCCTAAATCTGTGGCTAGGCTAGGAGGATATCGGCTCCCACTTCCCTTCACCTGAAGGCTAACTCTCGCTTTAGTTTTTAAACACTAAGACCAAATTGGGGATTTTAGTCAGTCACCCTAAAGATTCTCCAATTCTACACCCAACAAAGAATATTTCCCTATTTATTTGCACTTAATTTCATGAACAAATTTCTCCTTCATGAAATCAAATGTGATACTCACTATGTTGTAGAACTTATACTCCATTTCCCAGATCATATGTTTTATAACATATTTTAGCAATTCAATTGGTCAGATCGAAAAGTAAATTAAGTTCAGAGTTGAAAAATCATCACAATTTATTTTAAATTTTAATAATGGCACATCCATGTCATCTCTTCATTTCACCATATCTCAGAGTAGGGAAAAAGATAGAGGGAACTACTCAGACTTCATGAGAAAGACACAACAAAACACAAATTTCATATATAAAAGAAATTTCATACAACACTAATAAAAAAACAAAACTTATCTAAGACTCATTCTCAAAGCAAATCCCTTGTAGCCATTCCTTAGAAATACAGGAAGATGACATCTCTCACTTTTCTCCTTCTCCAACACTCTTACAAAAAGTTTCACACTAAATCTCACGACACAAACTCTAAAGTATGAAAGAAAAATCACTAATAGGCTCCAATATGGTGGTTGAATGAAGATGGATTATGAAGAATGACAAAATGGAGCATGCTGGAACATTGTAGAGCAAAAGGAGTCTCTTTCCTGATGAATTTCAGCCTCAAATAAAGCCCAAGGCAGGTTCTCCAAGAGGTGCCTCCAAAAAATCTTCAAAAATTGTCCAAATACATCAAACCTTCTATAATTAGGGGCTGAACCGCCTTTGGTGTTGTCAGCGCTGCCTCTGGGCGCTGCCGGCGCTGATTAAAGTCACCATCTATTTTGTTGTTCTACGTCGTCGGCTCTACCCTTGGCACGGTCGATGCTGAGTACTTCAAAAACGCCATTTGGACTCCAAATTCCATCCTTTTTGGCTTTAAGTCCTAAAAATCAACAACCTGCAAGAAAACATCAAAATGTCTTCCATTAAAGTGCAATATCACCAAAAATAAGTATAAAACATGGGTCTAAAAATATATATATTTTCGGTGTATCAAAATCTCACAAACTTATATGTTACTTGTCCTCAAGTAACTCTTCTACTACATAAGAAGATGACTTATGGTAAAGAATTTAACTTATAAACTTTCATATTTAAGTTCTTTGAACATAATAGTATAACTTAAGAAAAAATCAAAACAACTCCAGTTAATATTAAAGGTGCTAGGATATTCAGTAATTAAGTTTAAGATTTCTGATCCTCTATTTCTTTCAAGAAAAATTACAATTTATCATATTAAAGTCACTTAAAAAATTCATATGAAAAAGAGCTTCACAAAACTTTATTGATCATCTAGCTAACATTCAAATAAAATGTGTCTAAGTCTTTATCCTTAAGTTGATTGAAGTGAAGCCAATTTTTAATTAGGCATCTCCTCAAGCTTCTCCCCACATCTTTTCTCTGTTTTCTTTTTTTTTCTTTTCTTTTCAGGATCATTTTTAATCCCCTTTTTCTTTTCTTTCTCTTTAATTTATATATGTGAGGATTACTATATTTTGATAGTCTTTAATGATTTTGAACTTCACTATCCTCTTCTTAAAGTTAAACACTTTTGACATTTCTTCACTTAACAAATTTATATTAACTTAAAGATTTGATAAAGTTTAATTCTTTTCTTTTTACATGAATCTTTTAAGATTTTTAATACTTTAAAAATACAAATTTCTTTTCTAAAATAGAAAAACATAGTCTTATTCTCTTTTACCAAATATCTTAATCTCTAGAATTAACCTTTATTATTGAAAATTTTTACTTAAATTTGCTATATATTTAGAAACATAAATATAGTTATCCAAAGTTAACCCTAATACCAAAGGTTATATTAAATTTTAAATTTTGAAAATATAGTTAAGTGAGGAGAAATAAAATTAAGTTTTTTCTTTTTAAAAGTATTTATTCTCCCCCCAAACTTACATTTTTAAAAGATTTACATGAAGAACTTTAAAAATAAAGGGTGAAAGAAAGCATTAAATATATAAAGAAAATTCATACCTGTTGAAGATTCTGATATTTGAAAATAAGTTTTGAAATACTGCAGGTGCTAATATGAAAACTATAAGGCTAAAAACATTAAATTGCACATAATATATATAAAATTTGCTGAGGAAAAGCAAATTGCAATACATAACAAAGTGCTGAAAATAAGATTAGAACTAAACTAAATTCTAGAAATGAAAACAGTTTTACACACTATAGTTCCACATTACAACATAACAAGAAAGTCTCAACAATTTTATAAAACAAACATTACAATCACAAAGTACAACATAAGCAAACAAACAAACAAACAAACAAACAAGCAAACAAAAAATCACCACTCATCATCTTCTTCACCATTAACATCCAATTTCTACTGTTGATATGGAGTATAAATAGAGTGAACAGGGAACTGAACTGAATGATCACCCCTCAAGTATCTCACTAAAGAATCATCATAAGCAGCATCATATTCAAACTTCTGTAGAATCAGATCATCTATGTGAGAGCAATAGATTGAGTGTTCATATAAATGATAGAGCCAAAATTTATATCCATTACTTGTTGAATACCTTAGTTCAGAATGACTCTATCCTTCGTCACTTCACTATGATGGTTTATAGGAATCATCCTCCCAGAAATAAAATAATGTCAGGCCTTAGATATTACATTTAACATAGAAAGGGGAAAGTTGACTTTAACACCATTCTTTACTTTCCAAGCCCCTTTCTCACTAGTTAGAAAACAAATAACCTCATATAAGGCCCCTTTTTTAGCAGAGAATGAATGATACTGACATCTATAAACATCTTCTAACTAATAAAACTCATATATTTTTCTTGAAGTAAACTCCACCCTTTTTTCTCAAACAAAAACAAAATCATCAAAAGCCTTCGGAAAGTTAGCATAAAATTTCATAATTATCCCAGTTATCGAATCAGCAGTAAAAGAGTAGAGGTTTTCCCACTGCCGAGCGATAATCAATTGTTCAACTTCTCCTCCCAAATTTTTAAAACCTCAATCCAGAATCACTTTCTTACTTTCTTGAAGATTATGAAATTGAGCACTAGCTTTAAAGCTAGCAAACTTTTGCTGGTCATATTCTATTTTTCTTTTGCTCAATCTAGGTGCCATGAAAATCTAGAAAATTTGATTAAAATCCAAATAAATTCCAAAATTCTAAAAATCAAAATGTAAAGCACTTTAAACTTAAATCCACTAAGTAAGAGTTGTTCACCAAATCATTTTCTCAAAATCTCTCAAAAAACCCAAAACTTTTGGATGTAGGTAATGTGAGAAAAATCTTTGGTGAAAATAAAAAAAATTTACTTTAAAGTGTAGTTATTACCTAGAGAAGATGAAATCCAAAGTTCCTTTACGTCTAAATTGCCTCAAATCTGCCCAAAATCAAGCCGTAGGTGTGAAAATTGAAGGTTGAAGATGACTTTCAGGGTAAAAATGGAGGTTTGCAGTGAAAATCGCGAATTAAAGTGGTTAAGGGCTGTTCTCGAGTCGAGGGTGTCGTCGGTGCCAGTGTCAGCGCCGTTGGTGCAGAAGGCCCAAAATTTTCATTTTTGATCTTTCAAAATTTCAATTTTCTTTCAATTTACTCCAAAGTTTTTTTAGTGTTTTTAAATACAAATTTTTATCTAATAATAATTCACAAATAAACATTTCACAAACAATCATTTTCACAAACAACAATGAACTAAATTATATATATAAAAATACACATTTTACAAACACAATTCGCAAATCACACATTCATACCTATTAAGCAAACTAATTATAAATCAGTGTCAAAATCAAGCCACAACACTAAACGCTGACACAAAACTATACACATAATCAAATTTCAGAATTCTAAAGAAAAAACAAACCAAACGAAACCAAACCAGACCAAATCCAATCCAATCCACACAATTACATTAAATACATAAATATTCTTAAGTAGGTAGAGAATTCTAAGTCTCCAGTCATTCCGTTTCATCTTCAGTGCTTTCACCTCCTCTAATATCTCCTATGGATTGATAATGAATATATAGGTTGTAGAAGGATCAGTACGGGAATTGATCTATCGAATATTCTTTGATCCACCCATTTTCTTTAAACATCCAAACTAATCCTGCTTCAAAAGTTCTAGTATGATCAAAATTTTCTTTCATTCTCCAATTTAGGTGATAAAAAAGGTAGTTAAGATCTTCTACTGCATTCATAATACTCTGAAGTTCCCTTTCAATTTTCTTCAATTTCTTCTCAAAAGCAAGCGAACTTCTTACTATTGGTGGTATTAATAGAGTTGAAGCATGTGAAGAATGATCCATAATTGCATTTAGTGCTTCATTTCCATTACCAACATACTGATCATCAATAGGGATCATGGGATCCCATGGTAGTAAAACTTTTTCCCAACTTTCATATGGCACTTGGGATTGACTGCAAATCAGAAAAAATATAGAAGGATGCCCAAGTCCATAAATTGGCCCATTCATAATGATACCCATTACGAATTTAAATATAATTGAACCTATATCAATAGGTTTTTCCATTTGAATACAGTAGTTTAAAATAGCACTTTGTTTGGTGACTCTACTAATCTTCATAGTTGGGAGTAATTTTGCACAAATAAATAAATGCCACTGCTTCAAAATTGGATTAAGTGATGAAGTAGGAAAACTAATATATATTTCATCTCGTACTTCCCACATATCACTTTCATCTGTCAGAAAATTATAAACATCATGCATCAAATCTTGCGTAAGAATGAAATTTGTATAATGATATATTGGAATATTTTCTATCATATACAGTTCATTAATCCTCGCAGGAGTAAATGATACAGCCTTACCTCGTATGAAGATAACTCCTTAAGTAATTCCATGTAGGTTTGCATAGAATTCCTTCATTATAGACACAATAACCGCATCAGTAGTGTGACACAAAACTTCTCATCGCCTTTGCAGAATGATCTTGTCAACCGTAGCACTTGGATTGATCAATCCATGATTAACAAATCCTCTCTCCTTGATCAATCTCTTTTTCATAATAACTTTATCTTATAATCTCTGCGTGCGAAACTAATAAAATTTCTTCTATTGAAAACTCCATACCTTGAATTATTTATGGAATTGGAAGCCATGGAGTCCGAAAATAGGAAGTTTCTATGCATCTTAGAAAGTTTTTAGGACTTTAAAAACACCTCCCAGCGGTTATTATGGAGCGATCCCACCAAAGTATGCCAAAAGTCGTCTGAACTGTCAAACTGCTCTCGGCGCTTTTGATGCTCTCGATTGGCTCTACCGAAGCTGAGGTATATTTTCTTAGGCGTCGTCAGCACCCCATTCTGGCGTAGTCGGCACTAGTGGCCAAAATTTTGCGAATTTCTTTTTCATTCAATTTAATTCCAACTTTTTCTCTAATACCAATATTTGAATTAATTTATAATAAATGCAATTGTGTAGGATTATTATTTACTAATATATAAGACACTTATCAAACAAAATAGTATTACATAGACATATAAGTATGGGTTGCCTCCCACAAAGAGCTTGGTTTAACATCGTCAGCTTGACACACCATTTTTTTAGTTGTGTTGACTTAACATTAAAACTACTTTAAACTGAGGTATGTGCCCTTCATAATAGTGTTTCAGATGATGCCCAATAACTTTATATACTTTTCCAGTTTTATGATCTTTAATAACAACAGTTCCATAATGATAGGCTTTAATCACTTTAAATGGTCATAACCATCTGGATTTCAGTTTTCCTGAAAATAATCTCAATCTTATATTATATAATAGAACTTCTTGTCAAGTTTCAAATTTCTTCTGAACAACCTTCCGATCATGCCATATTTTCATTTTCTCTTTATATATTTTTGCATTTCATATGCTTCATTTCTTATTTCCTCAAGTTTATTGAGTTGTAATAATATTTTCTCACCAGTATCTTTTAGATTAAAATTAAATTCCTTAATAGCCCAAAATGCTTTATGTTCTAATTCTACAGGTAAGTGTCATGTTTTTCCAAATATCAGTCTCTATGGGGACATTCTTATAGGAGTCTTATAAGCAGTTTTGTATGCTCATAATGCAATATCTAGTCTAACAAACTAATCCAATTTATAAGGATTTACAGCTTTTTCTAAAATATGTTTAATTTCACGATTTGATATCTATGCTAGACCACTAGTCTGAGGATGATGAGCAGTAGAGAATATATGTATAATATCTTAGTTTTTAATTAATTTTTTGATTCTCTTATTCCTAAAATTAGATCTTTCATCAGTAATAATTACTCTCGACATTCTATATCTTGTAAAAATATTTTTAATTAAAAATTTAGAAACATTCCAAACATCGCATCTGGGTACAACAATAGCTTCAATCTATTTGGACATATAATCAACATCAAGTAATATATATAAGTTTCCAAATGAAGGCATAAATGTTCCCATAAAATCTAATCCCCAAACATAAAAAATTTCAACTTCCAATATGTAATTTAGAGGCATTTCATTTCTTTTAGAAATATTTCCTACTCATTGACATCTATCACACATTTTAATTGTTCATTAACATATTTAAAAATAGTAGGCCAATAAAATTCAGCTTGCAAAATACTATATGCAGTTCTACTTGTTCTAAAATGTCCTCCAAAATCAGAACCATGACATCTTTCAATTATCTGTTGAGTTTCTTCATAAAACTCACATCTTCTAATAATTAGATCTTTACATTGTTTATATAAATATGGGTCTTCCCAAAAAATAGTCTTTTGAATCATATATAAATTTTTCTTATCTGTGTATTTTTCATATCAGGTGGTAAAATATCACTTACAATATAATTCACTATATCAGCATACCACGGTACATCCATTTCAGCAATACTATATAACTGTGCATCAAGGAAACTTTCTAAAATTTCATTTGCAAAATTAGTTAACATTTCTATTTCTATTCTAGATAGATGATCAGCTATTTGATTATCATTTCTCGTTCTATCAATCACAGTAAAATCAAACTATTGCAATAGAAGTATCCATCTAGTTAATCTTGGTTTAACATCCTTCTTTTGCATTAAGTATTTAATAGCAGAATGATTTGTATGCACTATACATTTAGTTCCAATTAAATAAGGTCTAAATTTATCAAAGGCATAAAAAATAACTAATAATTCTCTTTCAGTAGTAGTATAATTGATTTGAGCATCATTTAGAGTTTTACTTGCATAATATATAAATTTAAAAACTTTGTCATGTCTTTCTTCTAATACAACCCCAATAGCATAATCACTAGCATCACACATTATTTCAAAAGGTTTTTCCCAGTCAGGTGGTACTATTATAGGTACAGTGACTAATTTTTTCTTTAATAAAATGCTTTTATGCATTCCCATCAAAATCAAATTTTGTATCTTTTTCTAAAAGTTGGCATAGCTGCTTAGTTATTTTTGAATTTTTTTTTATGTAGCGACTGTAAAAACTAGCATGTCCTAGAAAACTTCACACCCCTTTAACACTAGTAGGTGGTGGTAATTTTTCTATAACTTAGATTTTTGTAGTATCTACCTCCATGCCTTTTTCGGAAATTTTATGCCCATGTACAATAAATACCTCCTACAACCATAAATTGACATTTTTCCCAATTTAATACTAGGTTGACTTTTTCACATACTTCTAGAACTTTTTCTAAATGATTAAGACATAACTCAAATAAAGTCCCAAATACAAAAAAATCATCCATAAACACTTCCATTCCATGTTCTATAAAATTACTAAAAATTGACATCTGCATCTTTGAAATGTTGCAGGTGCATTGCATAGTCCAAAAGTCATTCTACGTAAAGCAAATGTTCCATATGGACTTGTAAATGTTGTTTTCTCTTGATCCTCTTGAGTAATTGGAATTTGATGATAACCGGTATATCCATCTAAAAAGTAATAATATTTATTCCAAGCCAATCTATCCAACATTTGGTCTATAGAGGGTAAAGGAAAGTGATCTTTTCTGGTGGCCATATTTAATTTTCTATAATCAATACAAATTCACCAACAAGTTACTTGTCTTATTGGTATTAATTCTTTTTTCTAGTTTTCTTCAACAGTCACTCCTCCTTTCTTAGAAACACAGTGAATTGGGCTTACCCAAGCACTATCTGAAATAGGATATATAATTCCAGCATCTAACCATTTTAAAATCTCTTTTTTAACAACTTCTTTCATTATTGGGTTTAATCGTCTCTGAGGTTCAGCTTTAGGTTCATATTGTTCATCTAAAAAAATTGTGTGCATACAAATTGAATGACTAATTCCTCTAATATCAACTAAAGTCCATCCAAAAGCCTTTTTACACTTTTTTAACATTTCTATCAACTTTTGTTCTTGAATTTTAGTTAACTTAGAAGATATAATAACAGGTAATGTAGATGATTCTCCTAAAAATACATACTTTAAATGGGCAGTTAATATTTTATATTTAAGTTTAGGTGGTTTAACACTTGAAGGAATAAAATTTTTACTATCATTTTCCAACAAGTATAGCGTTTCAAATTTAACTTGAATATAATCTAAATCTTCTCCTTTTATTTCATCTTCATTCTAAAAAATTTCTTCTTGCTTTAATTTATCTTCACCCTCATTCTTAAATTGTTCATTACTCAGATAATCAACTACTTTCATCCTTAAGCATTCATTATACTTTTTTATTATAAGATATTTCATAACTTTTGATATATTAAATTTTACTTCTTTATCATTAACTCTCATTATTAATTCTCCTTTTTGCACATCTATTACAGCTCTTCTTGTTGCAAGAAATGGTCACTCTAAAATAATAGGAATCTCGTTATCTTTCTCCATATCCAATACTTTAAAGTCTATAGGGAATATAAATTTATCCACTTTTATTAGTACATCCTCTATAATTCCTTTTGGATAAGTTATTGATCGATCAACTAACTGAAGCGTTACAGTAGTAGGGGAAATTTATCCCAAATCTAAATGTTTAAAGATAAATAAGGGCATAATATTGATACTTGCTCCTAAATCAAATAAAGCTTTTCCATAAAACTTTTCACCAATTACACAAGGTATAGTAAAACTACCAGGATCTTTTAATTTTTCAGGAAGCTTTTTCTGAATAATAGCACTACACTCTTCACTGAGTGCAACTTTCTCATGATCTGTAAACTTCCTTTTCTTATTTAGTACATCCTTCATAAATTTCACATAACTTGGCATTTGTTCCAAAGCTTCAACAAAATGAATATTTATCATTAGCTTTTTAATGATTTCCAAAAATTTTCTAAATTTTTTATCTTTATTTTTCTGCTTCAGTCTTTGAGGAAATAGGGGTATTGTTTTTCTAAAGGAACCTGTGTTAGTTCATTTTCATGTTGATAATTTTCCATTTCTTCCTTTTCTTCGACAACTTCAGTTTCTCTTTGGATCCTTGTTTCAACTTCTTTTCCACTTTTTAATTGAATAGCTTTAATTTGCTATTTATTTTGATCTTTTAGATTAACTTCCATAGCACTCAAAAGAATTCCAGAAGTTCTGTTACTAAATGCAGTAGCAATATGTCTTAATTGATTTTCAATTTTTCTAATAGCAGCCCCTTGATTCTGTATTTTATTTCCCATATTCAACATTACTTCTTCCATCGTTAACTTCTTTTCCTTAACTTGTGGGTTATGATTTTGGATGGATTCACCAAATTGTTATAATTATTCCAACTAAAATTATGGTGTTTTTTTCCATCCAGGGTTAAAATAGTTAGAATAAGGATTGTTATTTTGATTATTTATATCGTTTAAAGTTTCATAAGATGGTTGAGTATCAACAATCTGTCCTAGTGAATTTTCCTCTAATATTGAGGGTATTTGAGAATAATTCAATCCAATTAGATCAATCTTTCTAGAAATAACAACAATTTGAGATGCTAAAATAGACATTGCAATAAAATCATGAATACTGGCTACTCTCTTAGGATTTACCTTTTCAGAGGGCCATTGAAAATTATTAGTAGTTATTTCCTCAATTAAATGATATGCTTCATCAAAATGTTTTGACATTAACGATCCACCTGCATCAACATCTATAATAGATCTTAATGATCCTACTAATCCATTATAAAAGGTTTGAAATATTAACCAATCTGACAAAGCATGGTGTGGACATTTTCTAAGAAGATTTTTAAATTTTTCCTAGGCTTCATATATCGTTTCCCCCTCAAACTGACAAAAAGATGTAATATCATTTTTAAGCTTAGCAATTTTCAAGGGTGGAAAATATTTAGCCAAGAGTTTTTGTGATAGTTCTCCGCAAGCTCTAATAGATCCAGGTGCTAATGAATTTAACCAAGCCTTCGCTTTATCCCTTAATGATAAAGGAAAAAGTCTAAGCCTAACAACATTATTAGACACTCCGTCATATTTAAATGTAGCACAAATCTCAAGAAAACTAGCAAGATGTAAGTTAGGATCTTCAGTAGGTGATCCTTTAAACTGATTATTTTGCATCATTTAAATAATCGCAGGTTTAAGCTCAAATGAATAAGCAACAACATGAGGATTTTGAATAGTCAAGTGAAGTTTATCTGCTGTCGGATTAACATAATCTTTTAAAGGTTTTTGTTAATTCTCATTTATTGGATTTTCTAAGTTATTTGTCATTTCTTTTAAATTTTAAATTTTTCTTTGTTGTTTTCGAATTTTTCTAATAGTATATTCTAACTCCGAATCTTAAGGTACTAAGCCTTCAGATCCAATAGTTTGCATAAACAAATAAAGTAAACAAAGTAAAATTCTTTTTGAATTTTTAATTTTTTTGTATTTATTATTTTTTTTGTACTTTTATATACTTTTATAGTATATATATTATCTTTAAATATCCTAATTTATTAAAATTATTTAAGTTATCTAAATTTAATCGTTACCTTCCCACGCAACGACACAAAAAACTTGATCCCAATTTTTATATAGAAGGATTTATGAAGTTGACATCACTACAGCACAAAAAACTTGATAGTTGTATGAAAAGCAAGTTATGTAAAATTCGTATAATTATATGCAGTTAATAATTGGATTTTACGCAAGTATACGTATCATTATCAAGTAATAAATAACTTTCTATTTAAGCCCCAAATATCGATCCCACATGGAAGGTGTAAATTAGCAATGATAAGTTTTACTAGGAAATTTACAGAAAATAAAAAAAAATCACTGTCACTAATTTCGAATGTTGAGATGTCATCAAAACTAAAATACTTAAATATTAGCAAAACATAAATGCAAAGTTTAAAAAGTAACTACTAATATCCTAACTATGTTTATGTAATGAAGATTTCTTATGTGAAAAAGCATCCTTCCCACTACAATGAGGTTCTGGTGAAATGAGATGACATAAATGTTTATAATATGTATTGTGTCAAATAGGAGCAATTATAATTCTCTACCCTGATACAGTGCATAGAAAATCATTGGCTAATCCTAGCTTTAGTCCCTAAATCCGTGGCTAGGCTAGGAGGATAACAGCTCCCACTCTAGAGCTCCCACTTCCCTTCACCTGAAGGCTAACTCTCGCTTTATTTTTTAAACATTAAGACCAAATTGGGGATTTTAGTCTGTCACACTAATGAATATCCTATTCTACACCGAACAAAGAATATTTCCTTATTTATTTGCACTTAATTTCATGAAAAAATTTCTCCTCCATGAAATCAAATGTGATTCTCACTCTGTTGTAGAACTCATACTTCATTTCCCGGATCATATGTTTCACAACATATTTTAACAATTTAATTGGCCAGATCGAAAAGTAAATTAAGTTAATAGTTGAAAAGTCATCACAATTTATTTAATATTTTAATAATGGCACATCCATGTTATCTCTTCTTTTTGCCATATCTTAGAGTAGGGAGAAAGATAGAGGGAACTATTCAGACTATGTGAGAAAGACACAACAAAACACAAATTTTTTATATAAAATAAAGTTCATACAACACTAATAAACAAAAAAAAACTCATCTGAAACTCTTTCTCTAAGCAAATCCCTTGTAGCCTTTCCTTAGAAATGTAGGAAGAAGATATATCTCAATTTTCTCCTTCTCCAACATTCTTACAGAAAGTTTCACACTAAATCTCACCACACAAACTCTAAAATATGAAAGAAAAATCACTAATGAAATCAATATGGTGGTTGAATGAAGATGGATTATAAAGAATGGCAAAAATGAAGTGTGGTGGAACGTTGTGGAACGAAAAGGAGTCTCTTTTCTAATGAATTTCGACCCCAAATAAAGCCCAAGGTTGATTCTCCAAGAGGTGCCTCCAAAAACTCCTCAAAAATCATCCAAATACATCGAACCTTCTAGAATTGGGGTGGTTGAACCGTCTTTGGCACCGTCGGCACTGCCTCTGGGTGCTGTTGGCGCTGAGTAAAGTCAACACATGTTATGTTATTCTGCACCGTCAGAGATACCGTTGGCGCGGTCGGCGCTGGGTACTTCTTCAAAAATGTCATTTTGACTCCAAATTCCATCTTTTTTGCTTCCTTTTAGCTTTAAGTCCTAAAAATCAACAACCTGCAAGAAAACATCAAAATACCTTCCATTAAAGTACAATATCACGGAAAATAAGTATAAAATATGGGTATAAAAATGCATATATTTTCGGTGTATAATTCTACGACATGAATTTTTGGAAGCAATACTTGTTTCGAGGATGACTATTTGGCTAGCATCTGTGACTGAGTCTAAAATTTTGTAATAAAATCAATTTTAATAAAATAAAATTTGAATTTGCACTTTAATAAAATTAAATTAAATTAAATGTTCTTACACACATCAAAACTTTAAAATTCACTTAATAATGGTTTGTTATTGTTCTTGTTCATGCAAATTACCGACGCGCTGACGTTTCCCCTACTTTTTACAGAAAAAACGTCGTGCTAGAGGTTGATCTTCAGATTCAAATACGACTTAAATATCACTCTAAAAGAAGAAAAGGCATCTCATGGTGGCATCATGAGTTTTGACTTGGACTATGATCAATTCAATGTAAACTTCGAGGGTCCCCTGATGGAAATTGTTAGCCGCCGTGAAGCAGAGGGACTGCCCTCAATCCTCAGGATCAATGCCAGTGAAGACTCCTCACTAAGGAGGAAGAAAGCTAAGGAAATACAATACCCGACAGAGGAGACTAGCCAGTTACAGTTGATGATCACCACGTCGACGGGAGACTTGGTCGGCGCTAGTGAATAAAGAGTACTAGATGCATCGTTAAGAAGGACACAACATAGGAACGCCAACCAGCATAAACACAGAGCTTTTGTTTTCTTGGAGAAGCGATAGGCTAGAGAAGTCACTGCTGGATTGAGTTCAAATCAAAAAGAAGAAATTTATGATCCGAATTTAGAGGAGACCTCCGCCAGTCTACCAGTTGCAGAAGATGAGCTAGAGGCACTTGCAGAGCCTCCATCTTCAGGGATCCCATATGAGCTTTGTGGGGGATGCCTTATGTGCAATGCAGAAATTTTGATAAGGAAATTGTCAGTTGGGGCCTTTAAAGAGTGTCTAGAGTGCAACATTCTCCATCTGTAGAGATACAATACATTTGAATAGTATACAACAGTAAACATGAGGTTCAGAAGTGCTGAGCATCTAGACTTTGAGTTGTACATTCCACAGTTTGTAGAGCCAGGACCATCTTGGATTCTATCAGAGATCCATTCAGATGTTCATCCCTAACAGTTACAGATGACACAAAAATTGAGCTTGAGAAGATACGCCGGGTCTAGAAATAAGAATCTGAATACTATGAGGAAATTCAAGGAAAATATGTTAATATCTTAGAAGGATTGGAGCTTCACACATGTGTATTCTCCGAGAGAGATGAAATGAAAATTCTAGATTATTTTTTAAATCTCAGAGATAGAGGCTGGGACAAATTGCTAAAGAAGAAAACAAATTCATAGCCACGGAAATGGATGTACGAGAAATGTATAATAACCATTCAGTGTTGGTAGTGCTACAACTTTGTTGAGGACGGGCTAGGGAACCCCTCGAATATCCTGAGATATGATGAGGTGGATCCTCTGTTGTCCGCAATAAAGAGAGTGATTAAGAGGACGGTCAGATGAGGTGTACTACCAACTGATTGCATCTTCAATAGCTGCATCATCAACATTTACAAAGAATGGGATTGTATTCCTCCTCATATAGACCATCATGATTTTATCAGACCTTTCTGCATGGTGTCATTCATAAGTAAAAGCAACATTTTGTTTGGAAGACAAATTGATGTCCTTGGACCTGGCGAGTTCAGAGGATCAGTTGTAATTCCATTGTCAGTGGGTTCAGTCATAATTATGAAGGGAGACAGAGTAGATATAGAGAAGCATTGCATTCTTGGAGTGTCGTTACATTGAGTTTCTATTACACTAAGGAGGATGGATGAAAAAAAATGTCATATAGATTTCAACTAGATCCAGAATTAGAGGAGCTACAACTGTACGAGCTATGAGATAGTTATACCTCTAAGTGCACATGAATGAAACTTTTGTCCTGAGGCATGTCTTAGAAGGTTAGCTTGATCTCCAGCTCACCCCACGTGACATACAACACACAGACAGACAGACAGATAAAAATATAGTCAGTTGTCACTTTTGTACGACATTAGAGCAAATATAATATAATGTTTCAAATGTACTCAGTATGTTGCCTTTTGACAGCTCTAACATGATTAGTTGTACTACATACTTGGAATAGAATTAATGCAGTTTCTTTCATGATTTCAACATATTTGTCAAATTACCTTTTGTGCGATTGATGAGAAGTGCAGGACCATACGTTGGTCCAAAACTATAAGAAAGAAAGAGCAACATGAACAAAGTTTAATAATTAAATTAAAATTCAAAATTGAAAATTTAATCATCGAAAATTAAATTGAGAATACACCTTGATAAAAAAATTTGATAAAGACAATATGAAAAGAAAATCATAAAAAATGATAAGCCGGTTCGTCTCAACTTCAAGATTCCACGCTTTGTACTTTCGTAGCATAAGTTCTATCGTCTACACGAATTTCTTCACATCCCCATGGAGTTTCACCACTTTTCACAAAATCCCACAAATCTTTCTTAACCATTATCATTCTTGACATTCCATATATTCACAAATTCAACACCACAATCCTCTACACTTTTCTTACGATATTCTCGTCCCTTCAAGTCTCCTCTTAGGTTGGATGTGAGTCCTTTACCTTTCCTGCCTGATGTGACATCTCTGCTACCTGTTGGGTTGGATGTGAGTCCTTGTACTTTCCCTCCTAATGTAGTGATATCATTCTGATCAGCTCTTGATTGGATGTGAGTCCTTGTGCTTTCCTTCTCAATCTGATCTTTCTGCTATCTCTTGGGTTGGATGTGAGTCCTAGTGTTTTCTTTCCCAATGTAGTGATATTTTTCTGATTAGCTCTTGATTTGGATGTGAGTCCTTGTGTTTTCCTTCTCAATTTGATCTTTCTGCTATCTCTTGGGTTGGATGTGAGTCCTTGAGCTTTCCTTCCCAATGAAGTGATGTGTTTTTTAATCAGCTCTTGAGTTTGATGTGAGTCCTTCTGCTTTCCTTCTCAATCTGATCTTTCTGCCACTTGTTGGGTTAGATGTGAGTCCTTGTGTTTTCCTTCCCAATGTAGTGATATCTTTCCAATCAGCTCTTGAGTTGGATGTGAGTCCTTGTGCTTTCCTTCTCAATCTGGTCTTCCCTGCTACCTCTTGGGATGAATGTGAGTCCTTGTGCTTTCCTTCTCAATGTAGTGATATGCTTCTGATCAGCATTAGATTTGGATGTGATTCCTTATGCTTTTCTTCTCAATTTGATCTTTCTGCTACCTCTTGGGATGGATGTGAGTCCTTATGCTTTCCTTCCCAATGTAGTGATATGCTTCCGATCATCTCTTGATTTAGATGTAAGTCATTGTGCTTTCCTTCTCAATCAGATCTTTCTGCTACCTCTTGGGTTGGATGTGAGTTCATGTGCTTTCATTCCCAATGTAGTGATATGTTTTCGATCAGCTCTTGAGTTGGATGTGAGTCTTTGTGCTTTCCTTCTCAATCTGATCTTTCTACTACCTCTTGGGTTGGATGTGAGTTCTAGTGCTTTCCCTCCCAATGTAGTGATATCTTTCCACTCAACTCTTGAATTGTATGTGAGTCCTTGTGCTTTCCTTCTCAATCTCATCTTTCTTTCCTTTCCGATTTAAACCACTCAATTGGGCCCAACTTGACCAAATTAACACATTTTGACCAAAATCCCCAAAATTTCCCTTCAATACCCAAATTTCCCAATTCATCCCCAATTTCCACCAAATTGACTTCAATATCGCCCAACTTCAATTCTGAGCTCAAATCATCATTCCCAAGCCCAATTTCAAAACGAATTTCAAGCTAAATCCAAAATCCCCAATTTTAGCCATACCCTCAACTTACTCAAATTGAATCTCATGATCAAATAAGTTTCTCAAAATTTGAATTCCAAATTCTTCATAACACTTCCCCAAATCAGTTTGAGGAATCAATTGACCCAAGTATAAATTCAAAGCTCACCCAAATTCAACTTGAGCCAAAATTTCCAATTTTGACCAAAAGCCCACAGTACCGAACTTGAACCTCTTAACTCCAAAATTTCCATCCAATTGATATCCAAAATATTTTGTGACAATATTTTAGATCAAATTAAGCCATCAAATGAACCATATCCAAATCCTAGCCTAACTCAAACCCAAGTCTAACCAAAATGCACAATTTGGACAAAAAGCTCAAATTCAGCCAAATTGAATTTCCAAATCAATTTAAAATCACCCAATTCCTTTTCCAAACTCCTCATGACAATTATCCAAGTCAAATTTATCAATCAATTGTTCCAAATTCAAAGTCTAGCCAAACCCAAACTCAAATCCAAGCCATGCATGATTTTGAACCCAAGTCATGCATGTAACCACACCTAGCCAAATTGACCAACACAAGCTCACCACAACCAACATTTAGCTAGTCCAACCTAATTGAGCCATGGACCAAGGGTCCCCGAACTTAAGGAATCTCCTTCCAAAATTGGCTAAACCAAGGGAGATATGTCATCAACCATCAAACTTCCAAGCTAATCACCATTAAACCCTCCTCTGAGATCCCCGAGGCAGCTGAGCACCTCCACTAGCCTGATCAGCCAGCCTAGTCCCCGAAGAGCCTTAAAACCAAGAGCCACCCCACCTTAAATCAAACTCATTACAACCATCCAATTTGTCCAGCACCAATTGGTACTTAGCGTCGCTCAAACCTTCACCTCAGCAAGCTTTGACACCTGAATTGAGGCCTAGCCAGCCACTTCAAGCTCCTCTATTTAAATCTCACCTCCCCCAACAAAAGGGAGAGACAATAAAATTCCTTAGGGAAACTTTGCCAAAATCATTCCAGAGCCTCTTCAAGCTTTCCTAATTTCAACCCCTCAGCCATTAGTCACCCATTTTCACCACTTGAGCTCAATTTCTGAGCTTAAAACTAGGGCATTTTCTGTCATTCCACAATACTCCACAAAGCTCTAAATTGAAGTGCCCTTAAGATTCACCAGAGCTTAAAGAGAAGTTCCCCATCAAAATCCCTCTCTGTTACGCCTTTTAACCTATTCATAGGTCAAGGCCACACCACCTGTTCGATGCACTCCTACTTGAACCATTTACAATAGCAAGGTGACACATCCAAGAGGTTCGCCAAACTCCACTGAAGCTTCCATAAGCACCCAATCGAGGCCTCACCTCTTGGGCAATGGAATAAACTCTCAACCCTTATTTTGAGCTTGATTACACCAATTGTGAAAGAAACTTGCATTTCATATCATTGTAGCCATATAGATGTGTTCGTCTCGAGTAGATGAAGATGCAGGAACATACCACATTTGATTTGGTTGAGTATCGAGCGAGATCGGGCTAGGTTAGTTGGGGACAATGACAGAGAGATGTTGGATCTCGTGTGTATGGAAAGAACGCGGCTGATGTAGTCGGACGAGGAGTTAAAACATGAACTGTGGGCCAGGTGGCAGCTGACTCAGCTGGCTGCGTCAAATGGTAGAGTGATACGTCCGCTTTAGCAGCTGCCTAAGATGACGTGGCGCTGACGCTTTTAAATAAAAATTAAGGGATTTTCTGATTTAAATTAATTCCAGAACTTAGAAAGTTCATAATTTGGTGTAGAAAATTCACAAAAATAAAATAAAATAACCTTGTTGCTCAGCAAACAAAGAAGATTTATGTGAAATAAAAATTAAAAATTATTTGTGGTGTCTTTGATTTTTAATTAATTAAATAGGCTCTATAATGTTTTAATTTAATAAAGTGTATAATTATCATCATGGGCTAGGATTTTAGAGGTTTGTTCCTCGTGCTAGTGGGGATGTTTTGTGATTTTTTCAAAGTCATAAAGCATCTTTACACATGTAACCCTAATTTCTAATTTTAGATGACAATTCTGCTTAAATTAATTATATAAATTAAAATATAAACCAAAAAATTATGGGACTAATTTTGGTAGGTTCCTTATGGTTAGAGGATGACTGGAAAAGTGTAAATTAAATTTTAGTATTTGTGTAAATTACTATAGTTAATTAAACCCTAAAAATTTATAAAAATTAAAATAAATTTATTATATTTAAAAAATTATCAACATTAATTCCACAATATATATAACACTTGTCTTAACTCTTTGTAAAAATTTGAAATTTATTTGATTAATTTTTACAAGTAAAATTAAATTTTCAAGAAAAATGACATTTTTGGTATTAAAATAATTATATGAAATTTAATATAATTATAAAAATTATGAAAAATATTTTTTTGAGTTCCTTGTGATCAAGGGCACTTATGAAAAATAAAAATTATTTTTAAATTAGTTCATTTTTGGGTTATATTTTAAATTAAAAAAATAAAAATAACTAAAAAAATTCAAGATTACAAAAAATGGTTTAAAATTTTCTTAATTATTTCCTAGTCATTTGAGGCTCATTAGAACATTGTTCCTAATTTTTATAAGTTAAATATAAATTTTTAAAGGCAAAAATGTATTTAACTAATTTTCCATTAAAATAGTTATAATAATTAAATATAATTTGAAAAATTATAAAATATTGTCAAAGCAGTCCTCTAACCTAGGTGAACCTTCAATAATTTTCTCATAACCAAAAAGTATTTTTTATTAGTTAAATAACAAAAATTGAAAAAAATCATATTTTCTAAGTTAAAGTAATTATTTAAATTAAATTAAATTTTGAAAAAAAAAATTTCTCCTGTAACATTTTAATTAACCCATGATTGGGGTACTCTAAAAATTTCTAAAATTATTTGAATTATACTTGATAATGTATGGAGTTGAAAGCCCTAAGGGCAAAATTTGTAACTTTAGATTTTGGTGCCTTAATCAAAATTTAGGATTAACCTAAGAGAAAAATGGGTAATTTTGATCTTAATAAATTCTTTTGGATGTTTAAAACATAATGTGATAAAAGGTTGAAACCAATTTGCCACATTTTCATGATAAGTGTAAAATTGTGATTTCTTAAATAATCAGGATTTGAAAGTTAATTAAAATTAAATGATTCTAAAGTGATGTGCTTAGGCTAGGAAGATGATAATTCACTTATTTTAAGGCCACAATTGATGGTAATATGATCTTTTAATAAGGATAAATATCACGTATATTAAATTTTTTGTAATGACAAATTTACCCTTTGAAATTGTTAAGGGCTTGGTAGTGAGCTAGACTTGATATTTGAACTTGTTTAACTAGATTTAGAAAAGTTAATATGATTGATAATCAACACTTTTGAACATTACAAGCCCAACTTTAGTGGTGGGTACAAAATCATCAATGAATTAATTTTGCCCCTAGGGCATCCACCTACATAACTCTTAAGTAAAATATTAACTGATTAATTAAGTACCCCATTCTTGGGATAATTAAAATATCAGGTTCACTGAGCATAAGGTGTATTAATTCATAGCAACTAAACCTAAAGTTTGGTATGATTAATTGAACAACATATGAGGGTTCAAATGAATTCAAAATATTTCAAAAGGGACTTAAAAGTTGTGAGGGATTGTTCCCAGACGCTTTATAACCTTTAGGAAATTTTGAAGGATAATTGAACTTATTATACTTTTTTTTTCCAAAAATCATCCATTTAAACCCTTAGAGACTCACCAAGTTATGACTTAGGATTTTGGTAACCACACCTTCATCTACTCTTGCAATTTATTTAAATTTTTGTAAAATTATATGCATGTTGCAAAAACTAATCTTTCAACGGGAGCAGCGAGAAGATGACAGGTACGCTTTTATATTATTATTTAATTTCTATAATTTTACTTACTACAATTTACTCTTGTTTTCAAATATTATGCATGCTTAGTTGTTAATGTCACTTTACTTGCAAAAAAACACAACTTTTTTTCAAAATTAATCAACAATTTTCAAAATTAATAAAAACATTTTCAAAATTAAATTAAACTCTTTTAAAGGTAATCATAAATCCTTTGAAAAATAATATTTCATAATATGCCCTTTTGAATTTATAGGAGTCCCTCGGAGGAGGTAACCCACAGTTGCTAATGAGATCTCCCCCGTTTAAATGAGCCTAATAACTCATTTAAGCTAAGTAAATTTAAAAGAAAATATTGATACTGGAACGAGTGAACTGTGGGATCCTAATCGGTGTCGCTCTAATCAACTTTAACCCCCCTGATTGAACTTAAACCTGTCATTTAAACCTTCAAACCTAAGACTTTAAGACTACTTCACCGAGGAACTTGGATCAAACTTGGTGGGCATCCTTCTACAACAGCACGAGGATCAACAAAATTATATATTTCTTTAGAATTTAACAACAAGCCATAGAATTTTGAGGTTGTTTAACTAGTGCGACATAAATCATACTCATTTTTAGGCCTTTGTACTATCATGTTGTACAATATAAGCTTTAACTCGTTTAAGGATTCATGGTTGTCATTCTTTACGACCTAAATTCTCACATCTTCTAGGCTATTTGTGTGACTGTCTGATCCTGATGTTCTTGATAGATGTCAAATGAGATGTATGTGATTTAATGCTTAATTTTCTTAATAATAATTCTTACTCTGCAACGATGCCAAAAACTTGGTCCCAAGCATAAGCTAGGTGAATTCTTAACTTTGAAGCAAATAAGATTACAATTATAATATTTTAATATGGGATACT
The DNA here is from genome assembly GCA_003013225.1 of Phalaenopsis aphrodite. NCBI lineage: Eukaryota > Viridiplantae > Streptophyta > Magnoliopsida > Asparagales > Orchidaceae > Phalaenopsis > Phalaenopsis aphrodite. The sequence goes on from NEWO01000891.1 coordinate 29,022, forward strand.
ACGCAAGTATGCAAAAGTAATATAGGATTTTTTTTATTATGCCCCCAATATCGAACATAAAGGGAAAACTACAATATGTAACTTACAAAACAGGAGAAATTAGATAGTAAAATTATACTTAGCAAAATATTCTTACTTAAATTCTAGATATTAAAATAGGAATGAATATTTGATTTTTTTTTGTAATTTTTTATAATTGAAAATAAAGTAAAAAATAAAGTAAGAAACTAATTAAATTAACTATACTTACAAGATGAAGACAAAATAAATAAAATATCTTTTTCCTTGTTATGAATCAGTAACAAGTATAAGAATTTTGTTGTGAAAGTATTTTAATTATGTTGTGCCATGTAGGAGCAATAATATTTTGTACCCTTACTAGAGATGCTATAAATAACATTAGCTAATCTATAGTTTGAATAGTCTTGAAGATGGGTTAGGTAGAGAAGATACTATCTCTCACTCTAGAGCTCCCTCTTCTCCCTCCACTTGGGAGCTAACATCTCATATCAAAACCTAAAACTATAAATCAAATTGGGGGCTTTAGCCTGTCACTCTAAAGTCCTCTAATTCTATACCCTTCAAAGTTTATTTCCTTACTCATTTGCACTCAACCCCATGAACTACATTCTCATCCATGAAATGTAATATGATTCTTACCATTTGTTGATTGAGACAATACTATCTCGGATCTTGCATGTTCTCACAACATATATTAACATCTTAATTAGCCAAATCAGGAAGTAAATGAAGTACAAGGTTTGAAATCATTACAACTTCTTCCAACATTAAAGATTAACACTTCACACAACTTCCTTTCAATACTTAATCACTTATCATTTTAAGGAAAAGATAAAAGAAAACTACTCAGAATTCATGGAAAAAACACAACCACACTTGAGTTTAAAAGTAGAAATCAAGCACACAAACAAAAAGTCTAAATTAAAACCAAATGCAGTCACAAAGATAAAAACTTATCTCAAATCCTCTCCACCAAATGTCTTGATGTTCTTTTGAATCTCTTCCTTCACACACAATACAAACTAGAGCTCAAAATAAAAAGCAAAATTGTCTGGCGGTGGCGGTGGAAGTTCCTCTAGATGGATGGATGATGATTGTTGGTTAACAATTGACCCCCTGATGATCCATGTATTCTTAAAAAAAACCAAGAGGTGCCTTGGCGTCTCTTCAAAATGTGTCTCCATTCAATGAATCTTCTAGAAGTTGTCTCCTTTCAAAATTCAATTGAATGAATTTTCATGTCTATAAATTATTTCCCACGTTTTTACCAAGGGCTGCTTCAAACACCTCTTAAAAAATTAATCTAAATTTAGTGAATCATCAAATAACTAATTCTGTCACTTGGTACCTGGTACTTAGGCGCGGTTCTCTCTGCATAACTGGAGCATAAGCACCGATCTTAGGCGCTTAGGTGCCTCAGTTTATTTTGCACCTTCTTCATTTTTGCTCCAAATTTGATCCTTTTTCATTTTTTTACCATTTTGCATCCATTTGATTCTACATGATAGAAAAACACACAAATACCTTCCATTAAAGTGTAATATCTCAAAAATAGGTATACAAATGTGTACATAAAGACTATATATTTTAGGTGTTTCAAAATCCCCAAAATGTAAAATGTTACTTGTCCTCAAGTGACACTCGAATCTTTTATAAACCAAATAAGTAGATTATGTAGATGAGTTTCTTTAGGAGTTTCTAAAATTTTGATGTAGAAATATAGTAGTCCAATTTAGAAAACACTTTAGTAAATGAGACCAACTTAGAGTTTAGAAATTATTAATGTAAAGGTGTTTAAAAATATGAGTTCTTATCTAATTTAGAAATATTTTAGATTTTCCATATATAGAGTTTAAGCATTCTATCTTCTCCACTTAAAAATTTTTATTAAGCATCATTTTACTTACTACATTATTTCCTTAAGCTTAAGAGTTTATCAAGTCTTATACTTTAAAAAGGCCAAATGTGGAACCAATTTTTGATTAGGCACTAATCCTCAAGCTTCTCCTTCATTTTTCAACTTTTTTTTCTTTTTTTTCTTTTATCCCTTTCATTTTCTTTTCTTTTTCTTTTTCTCACTTTTTTTTTCTTTTTTATTTCAGGCAAGGATTACTATATCTGGATAGACTTTTAATGATTTTGAATNTCTGGATAGACTTTTAATGATTTTGAATTCCACTCTTCCTTTCCTTAAGCAAAGAGTTGATATATTTCCTTTACTTAAAAACATAATAATAGTTTTTGAAAATTACTTTTAATAAAATAAATTTAAGTTTTGAAGTAAAAGTCTAATTCTTCTATATTTTTTTAAAAAATAATTTCTCTTAATAAATATAGTTACACAATATTTATCATTTCCACCCTAAAAATTTTTAACTTTAAGTTTTTCTTCATTACTTTAAATTTAAACTAAAATATTTTACTCATTTTTATATTCAAAATTTTACTTCTCTAATATAACTTCGTACACATGATCCTTTTCCTTAAATCAAAATCAAATTTATTTGAAGTGCATTTGAGAACAAATAAATTTCAAGATTTTAAAAAAATTTTCACCCCCCCCCAAACTTAAATTTTTAATAAGATAAAAAATTTTAGCATCATATATAAATTGGCAGGAATGAAAACTAAAAATTACATGCTAGCAGGAATATTAACATCCTAAATATACAAGTACAAAGATTAAAAACAAGAGTAAAAATTAAATTTTGATCAAATTTTAATTTTTTAAACATATAGAGGTTCATTAGACTTCTATTTCGTGAAGGATAACATAAAAGCAAACAAACACACTAACAAATATACATAACCGTAGCATAAAGAAAATAACTGGTAATAAATTGAAAATTTTAAACATGAAGTTTTTAAGTTAAAGTTAGCAATATTCTAAACCTTCCTAAGATTCAGAATTATGTTCAACACAGACTAACTAAATACACTAAACAATACAGTTAATTCAATTACTACTACAAAAACACAATAACTACTCACAAAAACATAAATACATCACAACACTGTCTACAGAGTAAAACATAAACAAAACTAACAGTCTCAACAAATATAACTCCAAACAAAATAAAAGTACAGTATAGCTGTACCACAAAATATTCACAATAATACATAAAAAAACTAAACTAAACTATAGAACTAGTCTAATCATTTTCCTCTTAAGCATCACCCTCATCACTATGCCAGGCAGATACATGCTCATATGATGGATATCAAGTATATTGAGGGAAAACTACACTCTGGTTACCACTCATGAGGTTTTTTATAGTTGAGTGGAATTCTTGCTCGTAATCACTATTTCTACTCATATATCCATTTATACGTTCTGCAAAATTTTCTAAATTTAATACCTTTTTGGTGGTATAAATGACATAGTTCAATATCCTCTCCAATTTTTTTGACTGAGAATCAGATCCAAAAGTCCAACCCTGTGATGTAGAAGCACTTGAAGTTCAAGCTCGAGATGTAGAGGTAGCTGAACTGATAGAAAATCTACCTCTCCAGCCAAAAATCAAATGATGTGAATAAGACTTCACATTCACATTAGTAATAGGCTTGAGTGGCGGCAATATCTCCTTCTAATTATCAAATCTAACTCCAGCCTGCTCACATAATGAAAAGATCAAGGATGCAAATCCTAAACCTGCAGTAGTAGCATCGAAGACAAAACTGATAATAATTTTATAAATCAAAGCTCTAATGTTGATGGGCATGAACTGATAAATATAATAGTTCAAGGTTGCTCGATCTCGGGTCACTTCACTAAGATGATTGGTAGGAAACAAACAAGCAGAAATGAAATAGTGTCATGCCTTTGATGGGGCATCTAACTTTGACATGGAGAAGTTAACTCTTTTTTCATTGGTAATCTTCCATAATCCTCTTCTTCCAGTCAACGATGAAATAATCTTGTCTAACTCCTCCTCATTTGGACTATTGTTGGAATAAAAACATAACGTGCTCAAGGGTAAATGATAAAACTGATTTATTACCTCATATGAGAAAGGCATTGTCTTTCCTCTAACCATGAATCCTTCTTCAACCTTGAGGAGATTTGCATAGAACTTTCAAACAACAGAAATAACTGCTACAAAAGAAAAATAACAAAATCTCTCCCATTGGTAGCAAACAATCAAATCTTCCACAGCTCCTCTCGGACTCCTAAAACAACGCTCAGGGATCAACTTCCTTTATTGCAGCCCATCACTGTATCGATCCTGAGCTCTAGCACTAACAAACTTGACAGAATCAAATTGGGCCTTTCCGTTACTCCTCTTCATCCTTGGAGCCATTTCTAATTAAATACATAAAATTTACAATAAATCCCAAATTCAACTCTAAACCATTAAACTTAACTTCTAAAAGCTTAAACTACTAAATCTATGTATTTTCCATATAATTTTTTCAAATTTTCACCATGAAAAGTGATTTTCAGATAGATCCATAATGTGCTCAAAATACATGGTGAAAATAAAAAATTTTATATAGAAGTGAAGCTCTTACCTCAAGAAGATCAAATCTAACAAATTTTGCTTCAACCCACAAAGAAATCTTTAAATAGGGGATGCCCTAATCTCAAAATCATGAACTCAAGAGGTAGGGGATGAAGTCGAGCAATGAAAATGGGGATTTTCGAACCAAATCAACACTTTAAACCATTCACAAATTTGTTTACGTGAACCAAAGCTTAAGCTTGAAGGGTTCGGCACTTAGGCTCCCATCTCTCGGTTTAGACAACACGTAAGCCCAAGGTCCTGGCGCTTAGGTGCCAGTGCTCAAATTTTGATTTTTCAATTTTAAGTAAAATACACTTCTAGCCTAAGCCAACCAACCCTATATGGCCTCAAAAAACTTTAATAACTATATTATTCCCTTTGAACCATCATCTTTCTCAAGATTTATCAATCTTAACTATTGATTTAACACTACATTGAAATTTCACACAACCAAACACTTATATTCATTCATGAATAATTACAAACTTTTTCAATACATAGATTCTCAATCCAAAGAGTCTTGGATGAGATAGTTCCTAACATAAACACTAGATAATCATAACCTTAAAAACACACTAAACAAACTTAGCATTAACAAATAAAGACTTTGCACATAAACACTAAACAAAGAACTTACTTCCACTCTCCATTCAGTGGAACGAATCGTGACCTATCATTAGGAATGTAAATCTGATAAAACCAATGGTGGTTAATAATTTTGTTATAATCTTCTTCAATCCATTTGTTTTTCAAATACATAGCCTTATCTGCTTCTTCTATAAAATTGGTATGGCTAAACTGCATCTTAAGTTGTCATCCCATATGACCTAAATGTGAGTTAAATTCCAAAACATTTGCTTTAACTAAAGCCACGTCAGCCTCAATTTTAGTGAATTTCTCTGCTATTCCTTCAATACTAAGGACTAGGAAATAATTCTATAACTCTTGCGCAGTCTGACTAAAAAATTTCTTTCTCATTCCTTCCTCTGTTTTCTTTAATTTACTCTCCCAAGATGGCATCTTTCAAAATTTCTCTCTTTTTCACTTTGAATTTAGGGGTAAATGGAAGTGTGGTGAAACTTCTCCTCATACCCTTCTATTTATAGGCTCTAAACCTCCCCTATAACTCCTAGGCACATCTTAGAAATGTTATCCCATGATAAAACTAACCAAATCATGGTTAAAACTTCTAGAAACTGAAATTTGCACATGTTTGTAACTGCTGCGCTTAAGCGTCGGATATTGGTGCTTAAGCACCAGTGCTTAATTTAGTGCAAATCAGCCTAACATCCAAAAACTCATTCTAACATGCCTTAGTCATCTCTTAAGGTCTTAGAATAATTACTTAATCATTATATATTCAAAATATTACCAAAAAATTTAAATCAAACACAACGATATAACATTCAAAACAAACACACTGATAATTATGGGTTGCCTCCCACAAAGTTCTTGGTTTAACATTGTCATCCTAACGTAACCAATGCTTATTCTAGTTGAACCAACGAGATAAGATCATTCAATTTAAGTTGGTCACCTAAAAAGTAGGGTTTCAGCCTGTGACCGTTCATTTTGAATTTTTTAATAGTTTTAGGATCTTTGATATCCACAACTCCATAGGGATAAATTTTCATCACAACAAATGGGTCCATTCATCTGAACTTAAGTTTGCCTAGAAATAATCTTAACTTTGCATTATAAAGCAAAATTTCTGTCGTAGCTCAAAATTTTTAGTAAGAATTCTCTAATCATGCCACATCTTCATCTTTTCTTTATAAATCTTAGCTCTTTCATAGGATTCATTTCTTATCTCTTCAAGCTCATTTAAATGCAATAGTCTTTTCTCACTAGCATCCTTTAAATTGTAATTGAATTATTTAATATCTCAATATGCTTTATGCTCAAGTTCAACTGGTAAATGAAAAGTTTTCCGAAATATTAGCCTATATGTGGACATTCCTATAAGAGTTCTAGATGCAGTTCTATAAGCCCACAATGCAAATTAAAGTTTTATTGACCAATTCATTTTAGTTGGATGCACAGATTTTTCCAAAATTCTTTTAATTTCACAATTGGATAATTCAACCAAACCACTTGTATGAGAATGATAAACAATAACAATTCAATCATTAATATGATATTTCTTTAATAATTTCTCCATCATTGCATTATAAAATGACTTCCTTGTCAATTAGGATCACTCTCGGCATTCAAATTTACAAATTATATTCATTTTCAAAAACTTTGCAATACTTTGAGCATTACATTAAGGTAAAGCAATAACTTCTATCCATTTGGATACATAGTCTACTGCTAACCATATATATAAATTTTCAAAAGATGGTATAAATGGTCCCATGAAATCTAATCCCTAAACATCAAATATCTCAACTTCCAATGCATAATTGAGGGGCATCTCATTTCTCTTAGAAATATTGTCTACTCGTTGACATCTATCATAAGCTTTAATATAAGATTTAACATATCTAAAGACTGTAGGCCAATAAAATCTAGATTACAGAATTTTGTATGCTATTTTATCAATACCAAAATGTCCCTCAAAATTAAAATTATGAAAATTTTAGATCATTTCATAAGTTTCTTCTAAATGCTTCAAATAATAAGATCCTTTCCTTATTTATATAAAAATGGGTCATCCTAAAAATAAGTATTAGCTTCAGTTAAAAATTTCCTCTTCTGTTGGTATGTCATTCTATAGGGTATAATATCACTAACAATGAAGTTCATAATGTCGGCATACTATAAAACACGCCACTCATTAACATTGAGCAATTCCTTATCTGGAAAATGATCATTAATCTCTCTTTCAAAACATAATGGTTTTTCTAATTCAAGCTTGAACAAATGATCAGCAATTTGATTCTCAGTTCCCTTTCTATTTACTATCTCAAAATCAAATTCTTACGAAAGAAAAATTCATCTTTTAAGTCTTGGTTTTGCATCCTTATTTTCACTAAATACTTAATAGTAGAATGATCAATATGCACAACACATTTAGTTCCAATTAAGTATGATATAAATTTATCAAAAGCATATACTGCTGCTAATAACATTTTCTCAATTGTATTATAATTAATTTAAGCTTCATTAAGAGTTCTACTACCATAGTAGATAACTTTGAAAATCTTATCAGCATTTGTCCTAAAACAACTCCAATAGCATAGCCACTAGCATCACAAAAGATTTTTCTCAATATGGTGAAACAATAATTAGTGCAGTGACTATATTTTCCTTTAATAATTCAAAAGCTTTTAGGCACTCATTATGAAAATTAAAAAATACATATTTTTCAAGTAAATGGCATAGAGGCTTATCAATTTTTTTTAAAATTCTTTAATATACTGCCTGTAGAATCAAGCATGTCCTAAAAAACTCCTAATTTCCTTCACACTTTTTAGATGAGGTAAATTACTGATCACTTGAATTTTTGTAGGGTCTACTTCCATACCATTTTCTCAAATTTGATCTCCCAAAATAATTCCTCATGTTACCATAAGTTGGCATTTTTCGCAGTGAAGGACCAAATTTGTTTCTTCGTAGTGCTTACAAACTTTTGATAAATATTCTAAACATGATTCAAATGAAATTTCAAACACTGAAAATCATCCATAAAAACTTCAACCCCTTGTTCAATTAAATCACAAAAAAATTCCATCATACTTCTTTAAAATGTAGCAGGGGCGTTACATAAACCAAAGGGCATTCTTCTAAAATCAAATGTACCATAAGTATTGGTAAAAGTTGTTTTCTTTTAATTCTCAGGAGCTATTTATATTTGGTGACAACTAGTATATCCATCCAAAAAACAAAATTATTTATTTCCAGCTAGTCTATCCAACATTTGATCTAGAAAGGGTAGTGGAAAATGATCTTTTCTTGCGGCGAGATTTAGTTTTCTATAATCAATGCATATTCACCATCCTGTGACTTGTCTTGTTGGTATTAAATCATTATGTTCATTCATAGTCACAATCACTCCTCCTTTCTTAGGAACACAGTGAATCAGACTAACCGATGCACTATCTAAAATAGAGTAGATAATTCAAGCATCTAACCACTTTAAAATCTCTTTCTTAACAACTTCCTTCAAAATAAGATTTAATATCCTTTGATGATCATCCCTCAGTTTACAGTTCTCTTCCATATAAATTCTATGCATACAAATTGAATGACCAATTCCTTTTATATCAGCAATTATCCATCCAAAGGCTTATTTGTAACTCTTTAAAGTATTCATTAGACTCGTTTCTTCATTTAAAACTAATTCTGAGGAAAATATAATAGGTAATGTTAAGGAATCACCTAAAAAAGCATACTTCAAATGTTTAGGAAGCAACATAAACTCTAGCTCAAGAGAGTTTTCAATTGATGAACAAAAAGATTTATCTTTTTCTGTCGTATCCTGAATTTCAAAATTTTCTCAAACATAATCTGAATTTTCCTTATAAAAATCTTCAAATTGATCTAATTCCTCTTCTTGCTCGTGTTCCAACTCTTTCATTTTAGATTTCTCTTCATAAGTTTTTTTTTGAAATGACATTCACTTAGATATCTTATCACATCCATTCTATAACATTCACCATCTTTACCTTTTACAGTATATTTCATTGATTTAGAAATATTAAATGTAAATGTCTGATCATTGACGCACATAATTAATTCCCCTTTCTTAACTTCTATCATTGCTCTTTCTGTAGCTAGGAAATGTCTCTCCAAAATGATAGGTATCTCCTTATCTTCCTTCATATCTAGCACAATGAAATCAACAGGAAAGAAAAATTGATCTATTTTTACTAACACATCTTCTATAACTCCTTTAGGATATGATATTGAATGGTCTGTTAACCGCAGAGTTACAATAGTTGGGGATATTTCTCCTAATCCTAATCTTTTCAATATTGATAATGACATAAGGTTAATGCTTGCACCTAAATCACATAAAGCTTTCCCATAAAATATGTCTCCTATTGCAAATGGAATTATGAAGTTACCAGGTTCTTTAAGCTTTTTAGGAAGCTTTTCCTGAATTATAACTCTGCACTCCTCGCTAAGTGCAACAATCTTGTTATCTTCAAACTTCCTTTTCTTATTAAGAATATCCTTCATAAACTTCACATAACTTTACATTTGTCTAAGGCTTAAGCAAATGAAATATTAATTGTAAGCTTCTTAGAAATTTACATAAATTTTGAAAATTATTTATCCAAGTTCTGTTGACTAAGCCTTTCAGGAAATAGAGGTGGTGGTTTTTCCAAGTCAAATTTAAGTGGAGAAATAGGTCTCTCTAAACCTTTCAGAACATCCACTTCAGGCTCTTCAATTTATTTTCTCTCTACGTCGGCCACTTTTTGAACTTTACCTTACAATTCTCTTTCACTTCTAAGTTGAATAGTTTTCACTTGCTTTTCATCTGGTCTTTTGGATTTACTTCAGTATTATTAGAAAGTTTTCCATGAGATCTATTACTTAATTAATTTGCTATTTGTCCTAATTTATTGTCAATATTTCTTATTTTAGCTCCTTGACTTTGCAATAGATTTCCCATTTGTAACACCACTTCTTCTATAGACAACTTTTTCTCCTTAAATTGTGGATTACTATTAAAACTTGAAGGATAAGTCAGTCTATAATTGTTATTCCCTTGGTTGTTCCGGTTTCTTAATAGGTTTACTTGGTTGTTCCCTCATTACTGATTAATACCACCCAAAGTATTATTTCAGTTAAAGTTAGGATGGTTCTTCCAACTTGGGTTACAATAGTTTGAATATGGGTTATTTTGTTTGTTGTTTATGACATTCAAAGTTTCTTGTGATATTTGAGAATATACCATTTAGCCTAATGAATTCTCTTCAGTCATTGCAATTGGTTGAGAAAAATTCATTCCAAATTGGTCTAACTTCCTTGAAATTGTAGCAACTTGATTTGCTAACATTGCAAAAACATCGGTTTCATGAATATTGGCTACTTTCTTAGGATTCCCCTTTAAGAAGGCCATTAAAAATTATTTGTAGTCATCTCTTCAATTAAAGCATAAGCATCATGAAATGGTTTTGACATCAATGAACCACCAGCAGCGACATCGATAATAGATCTAAGAGTTTCATCTAATACATTGTAAAAGGTTTGAATTATTAACCAATCTGGTATAACATGGTGTGTGTGGACACTTTCTCAATAGTTCTTTAAATCATTCTCATGCTTCATAAATAGATTTCTCTTCAAACTGACAAAAAGATACAATATCATTTCTAAACTTTGTAGTTTTTAATGGTGGAGAATATTTAGCAAGGAATTTTTGCGCTAAATCACCCCAAGTTCTTATAGATCCAGGTGCTAATGAATGTAACCATATCTTAGCCTTATCTCTGAGTGAGAAAGAAAAAATTCCAAGTTTTATAGCATCATCTGATACACCATCATTTTTAAATGTAGCACACAATTCTAGAAAATTGACAAGATGTAAATTTGGATCTTGAGTTGGTGCTCCCCCAAACTGATTATTTGATATCATTTGGATAATAACATATTTAATTTCAAATGAATTAGCCACTACAGTGGGTTTTTGAAACTGCAATGACGTTCATCCACCATAGGGTTTGCATAATCTAGTAAAAGTCTAAACTCTTCAGTATTTTCATTATTTTGATTTACCATTTCTTAGAGTTTTTTTTAATAATTTTTTTTAAAATTTTTATAATTGTTCTTTCTAATTCATAATCGTAAGGCACAAGTCCCGTGGAACTTAAACTACGCATACAATACTAAAAAACATATAAAATAAAATAAAATAACACACAAATAAGAACTTTATGTAAAAACACACTATAATATTCCTATAATAAATCTAAAAATTTAAATAAAACTTCATAAAAATAGAAATTTGCTTTCTAAAAATTTAAAAAAAAAGTTTTGTAATGTTCACTAACAATGGCGCCAAAAACTTGATCTTAATGTTCTAGATGGATTTCAAATGTGATATATGTGATTATATGCTTAATTTTCATAATAATAATTCTTACTTTGCAACGACGCAAAAAACTTGGTCCTAAGCATAATCTAAGTGAATTCTTAACTTTGAAGAAAAAAATATTAAAATTATAATTTTAAATATGGGATACTACGTAAGTATATGTATCATTATCAAGTAATATAGGACTTTTTTAGTAAGCCCTGAATATTGAACCCACAGGGAAAACTACAATGTGCAACTTATATTTGCTGACTGAGACAATACCATCTATTGACTAAGACAATACCATATGTTGACTGAGACGATACCATCTCGAATCTTACATGTTCTCACAACATGTATTAACATCATATTGGCCAAATCAAGAAGTAAATGAAGTACAATGTTTGAAATCATCACAACTTCTTCCATCATTAAAGTCTAATACTTCACACAACTTCCTTTCAATACTTAATCACTTATCATTTTAATAAAAAATATAGAAGAAAACTACTCATAATTCATGGAGAAAACACAACCACACTTGAGTTTAAAAGTATTAGTCATGCACACAAATAATAAGTCTAAATTAAAATCAAATGTAATCACAAAGAAACACTTATCTGAAATCCTCTCCACCAATTGTCTTAAAGTTTCTTTGAATCTATTCCTTCACTCATAATACAAACTAAAACTCAAAATAAAAAGAAAAGGTGGTCGATGATGGTGGCGGTGACGGCGGTGGTTACTCTGGATGGATGGATGAAGATAGACGATTGGCATTTGGTGGTTGCCCCACTGATGATCCAAGTCTTATTTAATAAAAATCCAAGAGGTGACTTGGTGTCTCTTCAAAATTTGTCTCCATTCAATGAAGCTTTTAGAAGTTACCTCCTTTCAAAAGCCGACTGAATGAATTTTCATGTCCATGAACTATTTCACACATTTTACCAAGAGTTTCTTCAATCATCTTATCAAAAGTACTTCTAAATTCAATGAATCATCAAATAACTATTCTGGTATTTAAGTGTGGGGTATCTGGTGCTTAGACTTGGCTCTATCTGTATAACTGGCATGTAAGCGCCAATTCTGGGTGCTTAGATGTCTCAGTTCATTTTTGCACCTTCTTCATTTTTTCTCCAAATTGGATCATTTTTCATTTCTTTTTCCATTTTTCATCCATTTGATTGTACCTGAAAGAAAAACACACAAATACCTTTCATTAAAGCGCAATATTTCAAAAATAGGTATAACAATGTGTACATAAAGACTATATATTTTAGGTATATCACTGTCTCACACAAACATAAGCCATAACTAATAAAATTGGCAGGATGAAACATTCAATAATTTTCCCTCAAAATTGAAGCCAAACCGTAGGATAGCTTGTTAAGTCAATGAGGTTCTCCTTAGGATCCATGACATCCTCTAGTTCTTCTTTCTTTGGATTCTAAAATAAAATGTTTCAAATTTGAATCTATCCTATTTCACACGTCTTTGTATGATCTTTAAAAAGTCATGTCCTTTGAAATTTTTGAAGACAATATTTTTTTATCTAAATTGAGAGATTTCTTAATTGACTTCAATTATTTAAGATGTAATTGACTATAGAGGATTGCCTCTATAAGGAGGTAATATAAACCCTATCTAATATTTGTATTAGATAAAGGAATTTGTCGGCATATATATAAGTTTTGTGGACCAGATGGATGCCATCAATTCTTTAGTTTATTTAATCGAGCTTCACCGTTAAGTAGTGCATCTATCCTTCGGGGTAGGTATATTGACTGTGGTATTGTGCTCGATCATTTAAACTATTAGTTATATGAGATCGGTTCGGTTTTGTATTTTTAAAAATTAAAATATTACCTTTTTTAAAATTAAAAAATACTATAATTTAAAATATATACATATATATACCATTAATTCAAATTGAAAACATAGTCGACACGTGCCTCAATTGACTATCTTTGGTCCATTCAATCAATCAACTACCCATTAGCCCGATCTCATCGATTGACCCTTCTTCATTGATCGGTCCCGCACTCCGGCTCGATCAACTATCCTCAATCCACTTCATAGATCAGACGTCACCAGCTCGATCACATCAATCAACCATTCTTCATTGATCAACCCCACAAAATGGCCCGATTGACCATCTTCGGTCCATTCAATCGATCAACCACCCACCGGCCTGATCATATAGAACGATCATTCTTCTTAGATAGGTTGTACACTCCAACTCAATTGATCATTTTTAGTCCATACAATTGGCCAGCCACCACAGACCTGATTGTATCGATCGACTACCCTTCATCAATCGGTTCTAATCGACCTTATTAGGTCCACATGATTAATATGTGTCATACCAGCTCGATCAGTCTATCGAACACCATCTATATACATGGTCAGTCGGTGTCATTGATGTACCCCTAGTATGTGTTGTTTTTCTGTGTGTTTTCTATCAATTTAAATCCCCAGTAACATTGGATAAACTTTGACCCGTCACAAAATTACACAAAAATATAGCTTCCAAAATATGGCAAAAAACTTAATGCAATTTATATTTAACAGTTAAAATCAAAATGTTATAAAATATATAAAAAAATTTTACACACTAATGGTTCTACGCAAGTGTATGTATCTCTTCAAGTAATATAGGGCTTTCTTTAAAAACCATATTATTGATCTCACAGAGAAGCGTAGTAAGAAGTCCCTTAGGCTAATTCTAGTATAATACTATCAAGCCATAGTTTGAAATATAAAAATTCTTATTATAATAACATAAATCACAATATTCAAACTATAAAAATTTAAGTAAGAAATTCAATTTAAAATGGGTTTAACGAATGCTAAAAGACATGTAACTAAAAGAACAAAGTTTACTAAACTAATTTCTAAACTTCAAATTTAAATTTACTAAAACAAAATATTGTTTTATGACGAAGAGTTCCAATTTAAGAATGCATCCTTCCTCTTTACAATGAGTACATGGTGAGTGAAGTAATTAAAATCATTTGAATATATATATATATATATAAATTATTTTGTGCAAAATAGGAGCAATCCTATTCCTTACCCTCTTTCGAGTGCTTAAAGAACATTGACTAATCCCGAGTTTGGTCCCTAATTTTGTGGTTAGGTTGGGAGAAATCTAGCTCTTACTACTCCCTCACCTAAGGGCTAACAATCTCTCATCTGTTTCTAATCAACTAGACCAAATTGGGGATTTTAATCTGTCACCGTAAAATCTCCAATTCTGCATCCAACAAAGTATATTTTCCTATTTACCCATGGATGAAAGACTCTCCCATGAAATCGAATGTGATTCTCACTATGTTTTAGAAATTATAACCCTTTCGGAACATATGTTTCTCAAATCAAAAAGTAAATGAAGATTAGAGTTCAAATCATCACAAATTATTGACTTTTAAAGCCATATAAAATAAAATCAATTATTCACAAAATCAAATCTCATTGTAAGGTGAAGGGTAAAGAAGGCTACTCAGAATTCATGAGAATAATACGAAAAAACATAGATTTATTTATTAAAAGTAATTTTACAAAACAAAGAAATAAAAGAACACAACTTAACTCACAATCCTTCCCAAGCAAATCCCAAAATGTTCTCTTTAAGCACTTTCCCTCTTTACAAGCACTCTCAATTCTCTCTTAGAAGTGTAATGAAGAAGAAATATGTTGCATTCCCTCTCCTCTTACAGTCCTTGAAGAAAATCTCCAAGCCCTTCCTATCACTCTCACGCCACACACACACACACACACACCCCCAAAAACTCCTCTTCAAGCCATATAATTCCCTCTCTTTTATAAAAAGCTGCTTCCCTCCAAAATTTTATCCAAAAGTCAACTCTTTTGAATTCAAAAGACATGTTCATTGATCCAAGAGACACATCCCTTCATAAATAAACCTTCCAAAGTGTCTAAATGCATTAAATCACTCCAAGGGGTGTTTAGAACAAGTGTCCATTTGAAAATTTGCCCAAAATTTGTTTTGAACCGCCTTAATCCACAAAAAGTCATCTCTGGTGCATCATGTGCCAGTTCTATGGATTTTGGTACATCGTGCATGATTTTGGCGCATCATGCGTCGCTCTGCAACAGATTTACCATTTTGCATCATTTAGCTCCATTTCGCCCGGTTTCAGTCCTAACAAATATACCTACAAAATAAGTATGAAAAGAAACCTTTCTTCAAAGTGTAATTTCATTCAAAAACATGTGAGAAACGTAAAGTAGATTAATCATAGAAAGACATATCAAAATGTACCAAGTTAGAATTTTCTTTCTTGCTCATTTTTACTCCAAATTGCACCATTTTTGCTTCATTTTCTCTAAAATTCCATTTGTTGTACCTGAAACCAAAAATATGCAAAATACATTCCTTTAAAGTGTAATATCATTAAAAATCACTAAAATTGATCATAAAATATATATGAAAAAATAGGTAATTTTTAGGCATATTAGTCACCACCTGCCTGATTGATCAGTCGATCTTCTGCAAATTTTATGTTGTATTCATTGCATGCTTCTTCACATTGCCTAAATTAACATATCTTGCACAATATCGTACACCCATGAATATATCTCCTCATATGCTCGTGATGAGTATTCATGCCTCCCAATAGTGCATTATTCTTTATATCCACTTTGTGGCATCCTTATGTGACTTAGCGCCATGTCACCGGTGGTTTGCATATATACTTTCCTTCTTGTTTGTTTGCTTGCATAGCACCTTGAATGTCCAAGACTTGCTTGCTTGAAATCTTTGTGTTTGGAATAGTGTTCTCATGGACGTACTTCTCGCACTCATACATCATGTGAATAGATGGCCTGCCACCAAGTCAATCTATTATGTAATTACCTCCAATGGAAGTTACATCATTTCACTCCCTATGACATCAATCTGGATAGTCGTATGCACCCCTCCAAGTCACTTTCTCCATGACACACCCACCCTCTAGATCACTACCTCCATGACATACCTATCCTTTTAGGTCACTACCTTCACGACACACCTACCCTCCGGGTCACTCCCTCCATGGTACACCCACCAAGTCAATCCATTATGCATTAAATATTTTAAACTATTTTAAAATATAAGCTTAGGGGAGGGAGAAAAAATTTTAAAAACTAAGCTTTATTTTCCCTTAAAAGACTACATTTAAAAATTATTTTGAAGTAACCTATGGTATGCGGTGTTATTCTTAGAGAACTATATTTTGATCCTATGAATGTTATAATAGACTTAAGTAAACTTTTTTGGAGAGAAGTGATAGTTCTAGAGTTAAGATATTTAGTGTAAGGGAATAGGGATATGCTTTTACTATTTATTATAAGAAAAATTGTATTTTAAAATACTAGGAATCTTGGATTTACACTTTAAAAAGATATGGGACTCTATGAAAAATCATTTATATACTGATACACATTATTAAGTAAATAAATGTGATACGTTGTTAACTTTATGAGGTGAATAGTGAAGTTCAAAATCATTAAAAGTTGTCCTTCTTATACCCTAATTCTAGCCGAGTTATTGAAATTTTTTTTAAAGTTACACTATCACATTTATGGGGCAAAATTATAGAATCTTTAATGAAACCCGCTACCATAAGTTCAAGCACATAATTTATAAAATAGTAGAGTTGCTTGAAAAGAAGAAACAGTGAAGTTTAGAGGATTTTGATAAGTCTCAAACTGTGATACTTTTTTACATAAATTTAATGCTTTAGAGCAAAATGGAGAAAAGAATAAAATTTTGACATGGCGCTTAGGCGCCAGGATCTGGCGCCTAGGCTTCAGGTAGTTATTTCATTATATCTAGAGTGTTAGCGCCTAGGCACCACGGTTGGGTGCCTAGGCACCAAAAATTGACTTAATTTCTTTTAAAAGCTTTTTGGATAAATTTTTTAGGGGGGAGTTTTGTGAGTCTGGTGGGTGTCCATTGGGTGTGTCTAAGGGTGTGCCCATCAGAGTGAGAGGGAAGTCGATGACTCCAGGGGTGAAGATTTCCAAAGGTTTGGAGTGTATGAGAAAAAGAAAAGTGAGAGGTTTCTTTCATTTTTTGCATTTATGAGTGATATTTGGTGATATTTTAAGGAGAGTATGAGAATTCTTTAAAGGAAATTTAGAAGATTTACTTAAGGAGGAGTTTGAGAAAAGTACTTTTCATTTTTGTTTGAGTTTTGTTAAAATTTATTGTGTAAACCTAATTTTAAATATCAATTCATGTGTTGATGTGTTTTTTCCATGAAATATAAGTAGTTTTCTTTATCTTTCTCCTTGTGAAGAGAAATAATTATGTGAAGGAATAGAATTGCTTTTATTTCATATTGTGATGGTGTATTACTTCATGCTTAATTTACTTATGCAATTTAGCCAATTCATAAGTTAAAACATATTGTGAAAATGTAATGACCAAGGAGGGATATTCTTTTAATTAATTAGTAATTACCACACTAACCTTTAGAATAGAGAAAAATTAATCTTGGGGTTAGGGCAAATAGATGGGAAGATAAGTTTTGGCAGATGTAAATTGATGATTCTAGGGTGACAAGCTAGAACCCTAACCAATTTTATATAGGTTTGAAACTTAAAGCTTGGTTAGCCACTTACGTGAGTACTCTAGGGTGACAGACTAGAGTCTACCCAGCATAACCAAGGATTTATAAAATTAACTCTAGGTTAGTCATTGTTATTTATACAATCGAAATAGGGTAAACAATATGTATGCTCCTATTTATCACAAAACTACATTTAAATTTATAAACATTTGATTTTTATATTGATTATGATTTCATTAGAAGGGGAAGGACTTCCATATAATTTGAACTCTTCTACGTAAAGCTATTTTAGAAACACTTAGCATTTTTTTTAAGTTTAAAATTAGAATTAGTAGGTATAAGTACTTCATTTTACACACATAATCAGGATCTTAATTACTAAACAAGTTATTTACAGTTTAAGCAGAGTTTTATTAAGTCTATAAAAAGAGTTTTTCCTTTCCCATGGGATCAATACTTGGGACTAAAAGAAAGTCCAATATTTCTTGAAAGATACTTGCACTTAAATTTTTATCATAATAAAATTTTGAAATTAATAATTAGAAAATATATTTCAAAACTAATAATACCTACATCACTAGGAGGAGTCGTTATAAACACATAAATTACATTATCAACTCGGAAAGAGTGGTTAAGTTTTTGGCACTGTTGTTGGGGATTGAAATTGAAGTAATATCTTAGGAAGCACATACATATTGTAGCATTTAGACCATGTCAGAAACATGTATGACCATGCTGACGAGGCTGGAAACACATTAGGAAGGAATTTTGATGTCCCAAACTGTGATTCTTGCTATAAAATCATATCTTAGGGCTTCTAAGAGGGAGTTCTGTGTTAGAGAAGGCTTTGAGGATGAAAGAAGTGTTTAAGAGAGGTTTTGAGGGATCTCTTGACGGTTGTCTTCCTCTTTGGAAAAAAGCCTTCAAGGGAGATTTTTTCCTTGCTTTGTGAGTTGTGGTAGATTTTTTATGAGGGAAAATTTGTATCTTTATAGAGAAAATAAATTCTTGTATTTTTTTCATGTTTATGTAGCTTTCAATTGATTCTCATGGGATGTCTTTCGCTATGACTTTCTCCGAAATGCACAACCAAGCTTTTCTTCATGTCTATTTGATGTAGGGAGTAGTGGATTTATCTTGGTTTTTTCATAATAGTTTTTTGTTAATCATTTTCTTAAGCTTTTCATGGCTTATATTGTTAGATAACCTTCGATCTTCCTTTACACTTAGTCTCGCCAACTAGATGTTAAAATGTTGAGTGAAACTACAACCTCTAACTATTGTGTAGTGGAAACTAAGGGTGGCGACACGCTTCTGTTGACATGTACGAGGATCCAGTAAGCACCGCGTCACTTAAGTAGAAAAAATAGGTTTTTATTTGAATTATTTAATGACTAGAACTTCAAAAATTCATATCTTAGCGTAGAAAAATTATAAAAATAAAAGAAAAATACCCTCTCATTTAGTGAATAGAGGAGAACAACATGGAAATATTTTCATGTCCATTTGATGCATGCAAATTTTTTAATTAATTAAATGGTATTTTTCTTATTTTGATTCTCTATTTTCATATATATTTTACCATGACTTGGATTTTGGGCTTTGACTCTATTTGTTATGAGGAGGCTTTACTAGTTTTTCCAAGGTAAGGAGACATCTCTAACTAGAGATATCTAATTTTCAAGTTAATGGCCTCTATTTTTGAAAAGTAATTATAAAAATTAAATTACTCATCAGAAAAATACAAAATTTGTTTTGTTAGGTTCACTGTAGCTAGAGGACCCTAGGAAAAATATAAACTTGGTTTGATTTATTAAAAATAATCCTAATTATCACCAACCCTAAAATATGAAATAAAATTAATTTGGAGTAATTATAAATGTAAAGGAAGTAAGAATCATTCTCCACTATAATTTAATGTCAGAGGAGCTCCCCATAAAAAATTCAAGTTAATTGGAGTTAATTTGATCATTCAAGTGGATTAATCAAGTGAAAATCATTTTTGGCATTAAAATAATTATAATAATTAAAATACAATTCAAAAAATTACCAAATTGTTTTCCGGAGCTCCTTATGACCAGAGGAACCAAAGAAAAATAAAATTGGGACTAAAATAAACACTTCATTTTTAAGCATTTAAATAATTAAAAATTAATTTAAAATCATAAAAACTACAAAATTATAAAAACACAATAATAAGTCACATATGATTTGTTGATCGCTTAGAACCAATAAAAATATTTTTTCTAATTTTCTAAGTCAATATATTAACTTCTAAAGGTTTAAAAATGAGTTTTCTTTAATTTTTCACTAAAATAACTCTACTAATTAAAATATAAATCACAAAAATTTGAAATTTGTTTCTTTAGGTTCTCTAGATTTAGAAAGATTTAATAAAAATATAAAACTTAATTTTCTACTTGAGTAATATTTATATTTAATTTATGCTAAAAAAACAAATAATTCTAATAATTATATCATACCTCTAAAAATCATGAAAATTTGTCCAAGTGGTCCTCTGACCTAGGTGAACCTCCAATAATTTTCTTAAGGATAGAGGTTTTGTTTTGATTGAGTTATTAAATTTAGATTGAAACATCCCTATTTTTGTATTAGAAATAATTATAAAATTAAATAAATTCAGAAAAATCACATTTTCTCCTCTAATGTTTTAATTAACCCATGAATGGGGTAACTTAAAACTTTCAAGTCATTTGAGTTTAATTTAATGAATTATAGGGTATTAAGGCCTTAGAAGTAAAAGGGTAATTTTGGAATTTAAGGTTTAATTAATATTTAGGCTTAACCAAAGGGATAAATGAGCAAAAAATGATCTTAATTAATATGTTTTGTTGATTGGAATATGAAAGGAATAAATGGTAATAACCAATCTCACTTTGGTCGTGTAAAGGATAAATTTGTAATTTTCTTAAAATTGATGAAACTTGGAAGAATATTTAAATGAAAAAAGATTGTAAGGTGAGGGGTTTGATTTTTGGAAGATCATAACTCACTGATTTGAAGCCCAAATTAATAGTTTTGAAATAACTTATAATTCATGATAAGGATTAAAGGTACAAACATTTAAATCTTTTTTTAAAAGTTACAAATCTACCCATTAAGCTTTTAAGGGCTTAGTAATGAACTAAGCTAAACCAAAATATTGTCTAATGAGATTTAGAAAATAATCTATAACTAATTTAAAACCTTTTAAAACACTACAAGCCCATCTATAAAATCAAAGTCTAAGTTTCTTAATTAGACCAAATTGCTCTAAGAGTCTTTACCAATATAATTTATAAATAAAATATCAAGTGATAATTACCCCACCCTTAAGGTTGGCTAGAACATGAGTTCATTGAGCATAAGGGTATGATATGGATGAGTTATTAAGCAACATAATGAATTTGAATGAACTCAAGACTTTTCAAGAGACTGTGGAATATCCAGGGCCCGGTCCCTGAATTTTTCTCATATTCTTTTAGATATCTTAAAGCACAATTAATCTCTTTATGCCTTGCTTAAGAAAGCATATATACACTTAAGTAAATAGGACCCACGAAGATATGAGATAGGATCCGGTAGACATA
>NEWO01000891.1:62070-73063 GCA_003013225.1 Phalaenopsis aphrodite
AGGTTGTAGCCTCTACCATGGGAACATTCTCTGATTTTGCAAAGTCAGAGGAGACCTCTAGATGGAGATCCATATTTTTAAAGTTTGTGTCTATTGTTTGCATAAATTAATCATAATGATTAACATGTTACTTAGAAAAATCCAAGAAAATTTTGGAAGGTTTGTTATGACCAGAGAACCGTTTGGAAAATATTTTATGGGTTAATTCATTAAGAATACACTTAATTTCCACCAACCTTAAAACACAAAGAAAATTAATTTTGGGAAACACAAACATATAAATGACTTAATTTTTAATCTCCACAATGATTTAAAGTTCAAAAAACTCCCCATAAAAATTTCAAAATATTTGGAGCTCATTTAATAACTCAAATAATTTTTCAAGTTAAATGATATTTTTGGTACTAAAATGATTTTTAACAATTAAATTTTAACTCAAAAAATTATGAAAATTACTTTTTGGGAGTTCTCTGTGATCATGGAAATTTTTTAAAAATAAATTTGTAATTAAAATAAAAATTCCATTTTCAAGCCTATTTTCAATATTTAAATAATTAAAAAATGATAAAAATCACAAAAATAATAAAATTCATGGAAATTTTCTAAATTATTTCCTAAATACTTAAGAACAATTGGAATACTTTTCTTGATTTTCTAAGTGAAGATATTGAATTTTAAATCTTAAAATAATTTTTAAAGGCTAAAAAAAGGATTTTCACTAAAATAATTCTAACAATTCAAAGAAAAATTAAAAAAAAATGCAAAATTTATTTCTTTTCGTTTCTTGAATTTAGAGAGAATTAATAAAAATATAAAACTTAATTTATATAAAACTATAAAACTTAAAGTGTCTTGATGACATTAACTTGCCCCTTTAAGAGTTCTCACCCACTTAATTTTCAAATTAAGTGATAAATGATAATTACCTTACTCTTAGAGAAAATTGAAGCATTAATGTTCATTGAGCATTAAAGTTATTTACAGGATGGGCTATTAAGCAACATAATAAGTTTAAAATGAGCTTGAGACTTTTCACCAAGCAGTGAGAGGGAAGCATGAACCTGCTTCTTTCTCCAAACCTGTTGGATACTTCGGAGGTATACTAAACTTAATATGTTTTGCTTAACAAAAATTGTCCTTAATCAAACTATTAGGAACCCACCAATATATGAAACCTTACTTTTCCATTTTATATAAATGCCCTCACATTCATTTTAAGTTTCAGGTGGTGGAACGAGAAGACTCGTCAGGTACGCTTTTATTAGTTTACAGTGTCGTCTTTCTTATACTTTCATACTGTACATTTTATGCTTACAAAACTTGCATGTTAAACAATAATGTCACCTTGCATGAAAACTAAAACTGTTAGGATAACCACAAAACCAAAACCAAAACCAAAACTAAAATTAAAATCAATCAAGATAAAATTTTCTGCCGCAACATTCAAAATAGAAGACAAGTCAAAATTTAATCACAAACCTCACACAAAACAATAACTGCAACTAAATTAAGACGTCTCTATCGGATGATCAGGAATCCCTCGAAGGAGGTAACCTACGGTTGCTAACGAGGCTTCCTACGGTTTAAATGAAATCATGAAACTCATTAAGTTGAGTTTAGTAAAGTTATTTGGACTAAGTGAATTCAATAGAAAATAGTGCTACCGGAGCGAGGGAACCGTAGGATCCTAACCGATGTCACTCTAATCAACTTTAACATGTCCCATAAAATTTAAAGGACTACAACCATAGGGTCACTTGATCTGACATCATAACTTGACAACCTAGAAAACTTAAACTTGTCGCGACGAGGAGCTTAGAGCTAGCATGGTGGGCAGCACGGCCATCTTCAACAGTAAAACATGTCTTCCCTAGCTAAACCAATCTTCTTCCTTAGACTTAAACAACCAAGCCATATGATTTTGAGGTTGTTTACTTATGCAACATAGATCCTCATCTCGTCTTTAGGCATTTGTATAGCTCTGCTATACAATATAAGCCCTAACTTGTTTTAGGATTCCGAGGTTGTCGTTTTTCACGACCTAAATCCTCACATCTTCCAAGCTTTTTGTGTGAACGTTTCACTCAAATGTAAGCCCTAAACAAATAAAATCTGCAGAATGAAACACTTAAATGTTTCTCCTCAAAATTGAAGTCAAATAATATGATAGCTTGGGAAGTCACTGAGGTTCTCCTCCAGATCTATGACATCCACTAGTTCTTCCTCCTTTGACTTCCCAAACAAGATGTTCCAAATTTGGTCCAATCCCATTTCACACATCTTTGTCTGATTTCATTGAAAAGTCATATCCTTTTCAAATCCTTGAATATAATATTTTCTGATTTTTATCGAGAGTTTTCTTAAATGACTTCGATCATTTAAGATATAATTAACTATAGAAGCTTGCTCTTATAGGAAGCTCGTCCGAACCTAGCTTAATATAAATCTTATTTAATTTTTCATATTAAATAGGGAAAATTGTCATCAAATAAAAATGTTTCTCAGACGAAATAGATGTCATATATTTTACAGTTTATTTTATCGAGTCTCACCCTCAAGTCTTGTGTTTATCTTTCGAGATAAATACAGGGTTTGAGGTATAATGCTCTTTCATTTAAATTGTGAAAAACATGAGATCAATTTGATTTCATATTTTTCTAAACTATATATATGTAAATTAAAATGTCCTTCCGAAGCGGACAAAGGGATTTCGATTCCGGTGACCAACAGCTTCCTACGAGCAACTCTTCCAACTAAAATAGTGTCGACATACCAATAAGCATCCATGATTTTATTTGTTAAATTCTTCTTGTTATGGTTTACACCTTTTTATTGGCATTTTTTATTTAAATATAAATAATTTCTCTCAATGTGTCTTTTTTTCATTAATAAAACACAAGATCCTAATTTTTTATACAAGATTGATTTTTGTTTTATTTAAATTGAGACCCATAGTCATAATATATGTGGTCTACAAGTTATATAATAAACCTTCAAATATTTTATCATCTTGCACAGGCTTAACTATTACCTCATATGTAGTAAATAAATTATTAACATTTGATCACCATAGTTACCAAATCTCAAGCAAAAAACACAATGTCCTTAAAGTGCTTATAAGTGAGGGAAAACATCACAATAATAACAATAATTAATCCTCACAATTATCTATACCATTAAAAATATTCAAATTTTAAAGAATAAAATTGAACTCATTTTGATGACATTATCAATTTACTTCCTAAATGTAGAGAAATATGATATGTATTACTAAAATAATTTATCATAAATAATTTTTATTATACTCAAAGTCATTTTAACTTGATTCATAAACCTTAAATAATATTCCTTTCCCATCAAATTCTCGATCTCCAAAATTAAATAATTGAATAAAAAAAGAGCCTTTTCATCCATTTTTTCTTTTATTTTTCACATATCATTATTAAGTTTTAAACGCTTCCCCGGAGTGCTTTCACCAAAGCTTTTTGGACACTTACTCATTCCTACCATACCTTATGAGTATCATAATCCTTATAACTTAACACTAATATAAATGATCGACAAAGATAAGGCACATAAATATGAAAGTATCAACTTTAAGAGCAAATATGATATATTATAAAGTAACTACTAAAAAGATACAACACAAAAAAAACAAATAAATTTTTACTAAAACATACATCAATCAATTTTATTTTCTTGAACTCACAAAAATAATATAATTTTCTTAAAGCCTTAAAAGAGTTATATATACATGCAAGGATTTCACATTATAAAGTTAATGACAAAGATCACAATTATGAAAGTAAAGGGGCTTATAACCTTTCTACAATTTGAAAAAAGAGATACCTCATTTGGATTAAGGGCTTCTTGCAATAAAAGATATGACTGCTCTATTTTCTTAGTTGTGGCTCCTCAATTTCTATGTTACATAGGAATGATGTTCTAATCTATTTTGAAAATAAATTCCTTATATATCATCTAAAGCATTTTAGCCCATATTGTAAAACTTATTACAAATGATTGGATATGTTAACACTAGTAAGATGTGAAGAAAATTGTATTATTTATTTTTGTAAAAAAAGAAGTTCTTTATTTATTGTTCAATGCAAAGCAACCCATAGTGTTAAGCTTATTACTATTGATTTAGCTTACTTCGCAGATGAAATAATGCATATTTTTAAGTTGTGGACTCTGCTTTCTACATGTGTTAACACTATTGTGAGATATCATCAATATGTTCAATTCCTTATGCATATACAACTAACATAAATATGATTTTTTTTTCTTTAAACATTATTTGCATTTTAAACGTAAGCAATGCTAATACTTCTAACAATTTTCATAACAAATGTTACATGTAATTGATTCCAATAAAGGTTTTGTTCTTGTTGATTCGGATGCTGGTGAGTTACTGAATTTTTTTTTTTGTTAGAAAATAAGGACCAAAATAATAGAGAAATATGATCACCAGTTCTCAATAACAAGTTCTAACATTTATTAACTAAGATAGAAAATAATTACATCAGTGAAATAATTAATAACATGTTTATGATAACACATTTTTTAAAATTTTTGTGCATTACTACATAATAAAGCTCCAAATCTAATTAAAAAAATCATGATTCATCATGTTCATTAATTTAATAATCCCTCAAATTTAAAAAAATAAAGGATGGGATATTTAACATCGAAACTTCTCTTTTTAAAAAAAATTAAATACATACCACTCAATTCGTTTGTATTTACATATTTAACATCCAAACTTCAACTTTTAGATACATACTACCTTATGTATGCATGAAAGGTGTATTCCAACTTTAAAAGTGGTATTGCTCAAGTTATATAGGGTGATATAAATGTGAAAATTAAAGTTTACGTGTTAGTTATGTAAATACATAGAAATTGGATGGTATGTATGTTAATTCCACTTTTTTTTTTATTTTTTTATCTTTACGTTCTTTTGAATCCTTGTTAGGACGTAGGGTCTTATCATTTTTCTTAAGCTCATTTAGCTCCGAAGAGACTTTATTTTTAGGATGATTGTGAAGAAGATGGTGGATTTATTGCTAGACTTCGTGTTCTTGCTTCCTTTCCAAATTTCTTAGAGAATGTCTTGGAGAGGAGAGCCCCTCTCGATAGAGATCTTCCCTTTATACATAAGAAGTGGCAAGATAAGAAGAATCATAAAATTACATCATGTATGATACAATATTTGGCCATAATGTATTAATGAAAAGATCGTAATGGAAATGTTAGGTAGCGCCATAAATGAGAATAGACATACGCCTTTAATTTTTATATAATAATGATGAGTCTGCCCCGAACTAGTTAGACTACTTTAGTAGATGGACTTAGTTCGACCAATTCAAGAGGAGATCTCGATTTGACAATTTTGACGGATAGGCTTGATACTAAGGGTCCGTTTGGGGCAGCTTATAAGTGCGGGCGGGTATCGTTTAGTTCGCGCGTTTCGCCGCTTATCTGAAACTGCGTTTGAGTTTTTACACTAAACGCAGGCCGCGGGTCGACCCTTGCAGCCGGCCCGCAGGCCGCGTTTGAGGATAAGCAGTTTATCCTGAAACGCACAAGCTGCCCCAAACGAACCCTAAGACGAATGGGCTTGGTTCTACATGTTTAGCAGTTGGGCTTGCCCCGGTGAGCCTCCAGGCCTAATTTTATCGGGCCGATTAGCCCACCTTCATCAACTATGCACAAAACCTATCCAAATTTGCAAGCTCGCTTGATTCTTTCACGAAATATCTCATCTTGTATTCTTGTAAGGTCAGAAGCAAGCTTCTCACAGTTCAGAAGGACACGAGAGAGAGAGAGAGAGAGAGAGAGAGAGAGAGAGAGGCGTAGGACAAATGGGAAGCTCGGCTTTGCTGTCCTCCGCTCATCTCACTAGCTGCTCCGGGCGTCCGCAGTTTATCTTTCGGCGATGTGAAGTTCGCCGGAGCGGCGGCGGGGCAATCCCCTGTAACTCCATCTCCTTTCGGAGCTCTAAGAAGCAGCACTTACTCTGCTTTGCTCTGGAGGAAGACGGCGGAAGAGAGCTGCAGCAGTCGCCGCCGACAAGCGGCACAGGAGCAGCCCTGCAAGAGAAACCAAGTACGGAACTTCTCATTCTTTTTGGGGCTATTTAAACAGGAAATTTCCTATATTTTGTTTTATTTTCTTTTATCCTTATTTTGTTCTTGTTAGTTTTTTTCTTTTAAGCCGTTTTTGTGAGTATTTCATCGATTTAGGGTTTCCTAATCAACTTCCCGCTTTTGATGTTCTTTGTGTAATTCGATAAACTTTTGCTTTATGGCGTTGGAAAATATTATACTTGCCAACTATGTTGCATATACAAGTTCAGAGCAGCTAAATCTCATTTTTTTAATCCATTAATTAATACCATGCTTCGCATATGACCTTGTTTTATTTCATTAATCATAAATAAGATTTTTCCCAAGGTTGTGAAAATAGGACAGGACATCAAACCGAAAGAAGTGGGTTGAACTTGGGGTTGAACGAACTGGATGAGAATCAACAACAACAACAACAACAAAGCCTTAATCCCACTGTGTGGGGTCGGCTACATGAATCCTTTTTCTCCATTGCGTCCTATTTAGTGTCATATTTTCATTTGGATGAGAATGATGTAATAAATTATGAATTATTTAAGTATAACATAAATAATATATTTTAAAAAAATTGATTATATATAATATAAATATCTCAATATTTAAATAACAAACACAATAATAATTCAAAGAAATTATTTTAAAATTTAATAATTAATTTTTTTAAGAAATTAAATATGAATTATAAAGGGGATATTACAATAACTTTAAAATAATATAATGAATAAAAATTAAATTAGTAAAATCTATAGTAATTTTTTTCTCTATAACTTCATCTTTCTCGATTAGCTCATCCGACACACTGGCATGAGATCTCAAGGTATGTTGGCTACTCTTACTCTTGTCCCTAAATCTACTATGTGGTACTGAGGAGCTCTTTACCCACTACGTAATCATGTTTTTCGCAAAACTCCATTTATTACCCTCCTTTACTCTATTTCCAATGCCTTTTCTTTCTATTAGAAACTCCCCAAGCAGAGCCAAAAAGGTCCAATGCCTTTATAATATCCCAACTATGTTAAGTTTCCAATGCCGCTTATCAACTTTACTCTTTGCCCAAGACGTACATTTGCAATGCTTAATCGATTCACCGGTCCAACGGTTGAACCGTCGGTTCAGCCGGTTCTGGCTAGTTGGCATCCAAAAACTATTTTTTGTGTGGTTCAGACTGGACTGGCCACCGTTTCATGACCGAACCGACCGGTCCGATCTGATTTTCTAAACCTTATTTATTTCATTCACTAATAAAGTACTTCATGTCGATTTAAGTTAATTCACATGGAAATTATATTTTCTTCTAGAATAATTTACATTTTGACCATCTATCTTATATTTTTGATGGGTAGAAAATGGAGGTAAGACGATAGATCATGGGTAGTGTAGTCTCTTGCTAAAATGATGGTCGGTGAGGCTTGGGGACACGGTGATAGGGCCTAGGGGTGTGAGTTAAGTGGGGGAGGTTAGGAGCAGTGGCGGAGCTAGAAAATCTTTTCAATCTTTTTCATTTTTGCTTGGGACCGAGATTAGTAGTTTTAATTTT
Organism: Phalaenopsis aphrodite; assembly: GCA_003013225.1. NCBI lineage: Eukaryota > Viridiplantae > Streptophyta > Magnoliopsida > Asparagales > Orchidaceae > Phalaenopsis > Phalaenopsis aphrodite. The sequence continues at coordinate 69,739 of NEWO01000891.1, forward strand.
TTTATTAGACATTTCTATTAAAATAAAATATATAATGATAAAAAAAAATTATAACTTGTAGTATCTGTCTTAACAAAAAGTTGTCTCAACTACTAAATTATTTGCATTTATGATCGTGAACAAATTCGATAAGATGCTCGATTAAAGTATGATATTGACTTAAAATATAAAATAAATTATATTTAAAAATTCTAAATTAACTTTAAGTAAAATATAATAAAAATTAATTCAAAATTAATTAACTTTTTAATATTATTAACATTAATATTTTTAATAAAATTATAATTTTATGGCGTTCTTTAGCTAACCAAATTCACAAATATGAATCATATATAATTATCACATAAAAATGATTATATTATTTCTATATTAATGAAATTTTAATGAATCAAATATTAAATAAAAAACTTATAAATAAATCTTATATAAAAAAAGAAAGATTTGTTTACATACCACTTAATTTCTATGTATTTACTTGTCTAACATCTAAAATTTAATTTTTAGATAGATACTACTTTACATATGCATGAAAATGTGTTTTCACTTTCTAAAAGTTAAAATAGTGATATTTTTGATCTGATATAAAAGATTTGGGTTGCATAAATGTAAAAAAAAAAAATAAGTGTTAAATATGTATTTACATAAGAACGTGGTGGTATGTATGTAAATGCCCCTAAAACAATCAGCATATAAATATGCAATTCATGCAAGCTGAAATGCATGGATTTTTCACCATTTTTTTTTTAATCTTGCATCGGCAAGCAATAAAAAATGGCTTTTGTTTAAATCAAATTGAACCAATAAGTGCTTGTTGGGCTTTATGTTTGCAAATTTGGAGATTCTTGGGTTTTTTATAGTGGTTTAAAGTTTTAATTTTAATTTTTAAAATTTAATAGATTATTTTGATTTATTAAAGTTTAAAAAATCAATCTCAAGTTGATCTTTAGCATTTAAAATGTTCGGGTTCGGTTTGGAGGCGACATCCTGAAATAACAAATTTGGAAAATTGGGTTGACTAGAAATGCAAATTTGGTGAAAAGGAATAGCAAAATTGTGAAAAGGAGTAGCAAGAAAAATTGGAAAATTGAGGTGGCTAGAGAAATTTGGAAAAAATTTAGGGTGGGAAAAGGGAGGCACATCCCCCCTCGGCCCCCCTCCTTTCTAAGATTCGCCTCTAGCTAGGAGTGAGTGGGGAGGCTGATGATGGTTAAGATCAGATTGGTGGGCCAAAATCTAGACTTAACTAGTCTAGGTTTATTTAAAAAAAAATTACATACGCACCACTCAGTTCCTATGTATTTACATATCTAACCCATCAACTTCATTTTTTGCATACATATCAGTGTAGCATGGTGGAAATATAAATCTCTACGAAGTTGGTTGGTTATCCTTTTAGTTAATTGGATTTTTATTTTGTTATTAGTTATTTTAACAAGTTTACTTTAAATACCACAAGTTATTGTTATTATTAGTAGTTAATGTTTGTATAGATGGAGTATTATAAAAGGTACTAGAGGATTATTTTAAGGGGATCATTTATTGAAATTGTAACAAAATTATATTATGCCCTGTCTTTTTTCTCGTTTTTTTCCTTTTCTATATGTTATGGATTATACTGTCGGTGATGGGGTATGCGACCCCTATGATTTTTGTTCGCTTCTCTTTCCTGCAAGGTGGAGGCGATGGACCGTGATTTCCAACAATTCATGATGGAAATGCAAAATGAACTCCGAAACCTAAAAGATGGAGATCTCTTCCCACCGACAACCTCAATACAATCATTACCAAGTTCTGAGAACAGGAGAGGAAAATGAAATTACCGATAAGAAATGAACAATCAGGCATTTGCAATAGCTGGTAACCAAATTCTCATTAATATATTTTTATAGTGAGAGACATTGCTCCTAAAATTCTCTCAATTCAATTTTTTACGAGTTTAAAGAACAGGAAAGGGCAATGGAATTGTTGATATAACAAGGTGGGGACGATCGATCGTGATTTCTAACAATTCATAATGGAAATGCGACATAAACTCCGAAACCTAAAAGATGGAGATCTCTTCCCACCGACAACCAATCAAGTGTGCCTAACAACTGCACCAGCCATGGGAGATCCCTTTCTACTGAATCAAGATTGTAGGAGACCCCAGAGATCAAATTCAACTTATCTTAATGATGAATTTGATGAGTGACGAATGTAAAGCGTAATTCTTGGGAATCAAATTCTACTAGTGAGACTGATCCTTTGATTATGCTTTTTCCATGTAAAGGCTCTAGAAACCGTTGCAAGGAGAGTTTTAGGTAAAATTTGATATATCCTACTTTGATGGTCATTTGCATATTGAAGACTTTCTTGCTTGGGAGTAAGCTGTAGAATCATTCTTCAAATATATGGGCATAATGTCGGACTAATATGTTAAATATGTAGTCTATCAATTGAAGGTAGGAGCCTTCTTAGTGGATTCAATTAGTTCATACCCGCAAACGTGAAGGGCGTTAGAGTGGTTTGTATGAAACAAGTGTTGCGAGAACATTTTCTTCCTTTTGATTATGAACAAATGTTATATCTATAACAACAAAGATGCGTATAATGTGATAGAAATGTCAGTGCTTATACTGAAGAATTTTATCGGCTTAGTGCAAAAAAAAATCTGAAATGGATCAACAATTGGTAGCTTGATAAATTGGTAGATTGAATGAATCAGTTCAAGAGAAAAACTAGAGAAGAATTTGGTTTGGTCACTATCATAGGCCATCAAATTTTTCTTATGAAGCAGAAATGCAACAGTCTAGACAACCTAAACTTCAATATACTGATCGTGGATTAGGTGAATTGAACTTGGAGCAAAGTCGAGTGTGCAGCCTCCTAAACAAAATACTCTTCAGGGCCAGAGCAGTGCCAATCAACATAGCATGGTTGAATTTAAAACCAATCCCAAAATCACTCTTTAAGTGTGACACATTTATTAAAGATCGGGTCTGGGTAAATGTTTTCGATGCTTTCAACCAGGTCATAGATCCAACGAATGTCCAAAGAAGACAATCACTAGCATTAGGAGAATGGGAATTGGAAGACAGCTATGGACTACCAGATATGATTGGGACTTGCAAGTCGATGAAGGAGAATTCATTTCTTGCATAAAGGACATGTTTCTTGCTCCAGTTTGCAACAATTGTACTAAGAGACATTCTATATTTAGGATGTGTTGTATCATTGGTGGCAAGGTACGTGACCTTATTATTGATAAATTTTTCTTTGAAAATATTCACTCTTTACAAGTTGTTAAGGTTCTACAATTAAGAAACATGAAACATCCTCGGCCTTA
>NEWO01000891.1:79917-110459 GCA_003013225.1 Phalaenopsis aphrodite
CCCCCAATTTTTTTAATGGAGGGTGGGTAAGAGGCTGTCCAAGGGAGGGAATGATCTTGGAGGGCTAGGGTGATATGTGGTAAAATGATATGGAGTTTTTGGGGTAGCGGCTTGAAGATTAAAGGTTTATAATGGTATGAAAACTAAGGTTATGTTATGCCAAGCTTGTGGAGGATTGGACATGAATGAAAATTGTGGCTTTGGATTTTGCAAGGAGACAGAGGGAAGAAGAAGATGACTAACTTACCCACAAAGACAATACCAACCATGGTTTTGCCGCCAAGCTAAAGAGGCAAAGACCAAGAAGAGTAGCTCTTCAATTTCTAATAAAATACCAAATCTCATTCCTTCGAAAAATCCAAAGGATTTAAAGCTATCATAAAGTTTCCCTAAAGCAAAAAGTAAAAAAAAAAAGGAAAAGCAATGAAAAGAGAAGAAAAGGTAGAGGGGGATACTGGGGCTGATTTTCAAAGATCCATGTATTGTTGAGGTGGGTGGCCACTCCATGAAGTTAACAATAGTGTAATAAACGTTACCAATTTTCCAACTCAAAATGAAATGCATGCCATTCAATTTGACACATTTTCAATGACATTAACCTTTGAAAATCCATAAATTGAGTGTAATAACAATAACATTTCATGACAAAAAAAAAAAAAAACTAAAATTTTTTTTAAAAAAAGCGTCATGCAAAATTATCATCTCAGGCCCTTTGGGGTTGGGCTTTTAATTGTGCTCTTGTAAGTGGGCTTTGTCCTTTTCCATGATGCTCCCCTTGGGCTTCTTCATGATTCCCTTGATGTGCTACATTATGGAACTACCTTTGCAAATGAACATGAGGTTTGTCTATCCTTATGGTGTGGATAGTTATTCTTCAAAAAGGTGTATGATTTGACCACTAGAACCTATTGCTCCCGCTTGATTCCATAGGAGATGAATATGAATTAGATTTTTATTGATTTTATAATATTCCATATGGTGCTATATGAAATATATTCCAAATTAACTTTCAAGGGAGTATAACATTGATTGTTGTTGTTTGTGGGATTTGTGCTCATTAAGAGTGCTTAGTTTATATAGTATTTAATGTTTCTACAATTACACTTGAATGAAATTGTAATAACTAAAAAAGAAAATAAAAAAGTAATAGAAGAAAATAAATATTAATGGGTTAGTGTCGATTCGAAGCGAGCAACGTCTCAACAGTTTAGTTTTAAGGATTGATTTAGAATTACCTTAGATGATCATATTAGATAGTATAAATCATCAAATGCTCTTAGATTGATTTACATAAAGTTTAACTGATATGCATATTAGTTTCTTTCATTGTGTTATTATAGTTTAGGTGTATGAGTATTTCTTAGCTATGGTTAGCTCATTATTATTTTAAACTAATTTTTCTTGTTTATTAATTGATTAAAAAATGTGTGATATAAGAGAAAATATTTATAGAAGATGCAGACAACATGACATGAGGTAAATTTATAACTGCTTTAGTTTAATTTTTTTATTTTTAGCGTCTCTTTTATTTGTTAGATATTAGTTATAAAAAATAAATACAAAAAAATTTAATTTCCACCATCCGATCATCTATAACATCTTGATTAATTCCATGCTCTAGGTTGGGTCATGACAGAAAGGTTTTGGTACAAGGATGCATTTGTTATTGAAAAGACAACATAATAATGCTTTTAAAATGAATTCATCACCATTGCCAAGCTCATTGGGTAGGAATGACTATACAACAAAGGCAAAAAGATATACCTTTGGATGTGTACATTGAGCATGTAGTCTCAATCTTAACCTTAGAGATTTTATTAGCATAGCACTTTCCTTAGAATTTGATTAAAGAATGTTTAACTTTCACTCTTATAACTTGAATAAATAGAATCTATTCATATTGGATTTGTGCTTGGTAAACTAATTACTATAATTTCTTCACTTGAATTTTTTATTTTTTAATGATGGTTAAAAAGTTTTTATTTATGAACTCAAGTGTTCTAATTCATTGTAACATTCCTTTCTTTCGGTGCACTAAATCATGCAACTTCATATGGGAATGGATTTTCCTTGTGAATTAGCCGCCCATTTCTGGCTGATTATTGTATAAGCTTCTCTTGATGTGATTTAGTTGAGTCTTTCTAATCTCATTGTTGGATTTCTCTACCTTTGGATCATCATTTTTTACATTAGAACTTGATCTTCCGTATGGGAGGGGTTTGCGGTTACAGGAAGAGGCTAGGAGGCGGCTAGAAGCTGTAAGCAAGGGCTGTGGTTGCTGTAGAAGGGCTGAGAGGTGGCTGGCAGCTGTAGGGGAGGAGCTGCGGGGCTTTAAGAGAGCTGGGAGGTGGTTGGCAGCTTTAGGAGAGAGGCTACAGGGGCTAGGAAATGGAACGGAAGCTGTAGGGGAGGAGCTTTGGGGGCTGTAATATGGAACGACAGCTATTGGGGAGAGGCTGCGTGGGACTGGAAGATGGATCGGCCGTTGTTGGGGGAGGTGCTGCAGGGGTTCTAAGATGGAACGGTGGCAGGGGAGAGAAAGTATGGCAAGATAAATATCTCGCAGGGGTCGAGATACAGTTGGAGCACCGCCCGAACCTGTGGAGACGATCACCTACAGCTTTAGGTGGCTGGCAGCTTTAGGTTTTTCAACCGATCTCCTGCTTGTAGTTAGGGTTATTTTCTGCCATCTTTTCATAGAGGAAAATAATAGAATGTTTTGTGAATTCCACCAGTGTAAACTTTTTAACGTAGGAATGATGTAAACCTTCGAAAAGAGCAATTTTATCATTTTCCTCTAATTAAATGACCTATAAATCAAATGTACCTTTTGTTTGAGAAAGCTCATTTTGAAAATTTAGAAGTTACAAATCTAATGTTTCCTAAAGTCTAGAACTAGAATGCAGCTCGACCAAAAGTTAAATTTAAAGAACTCTTTGGTTCCTCATTAGGGAAATTTTAATGCATACAACCGAATTTTATGCATTTACATATCTTTCACTTAAATTTTAATTTTTTCTTCTGTAACACTCAAATCTATAAATCATTAAAAAAATATCACTAGTATTAAATGTTCTTAAAGTGAAATTCACCTTTTCATGCATCCATTTTTTAATATTTGCTAATATAACACTTTGTTCTCTAAATCCCTTAAAAATGCCAATAAGGTTAACTCACATGTTTTGATGTGGTGATTATGACACTAAAGTTTATATGTATAATTATCTAAGTTTATGTTTTTGATATGTAAATGCATAAGAATTATATGTTATGCATGTAAATCCCCCTTTTGTTAATCTTTTAGCAGTTGAAACTTCAAGCCTCAAGGACAAGCAGATTGAAAACAGCGAAAATGAACAGGGCGCCTTATATAATTTTCTTTACCCTAGCAAGGAGCTTCTACCTGATGACAAAGAGATGAGCATTTTTGACCATTTAGAGGAGCTCCGTGATCGAATATTTGTGTCGGTTTTGGCTGTGGGGGGTGCTATCATAGCCTGCTTCGCATTCTCCAAGGATTTGATCAAACTCCTTGAAGCACCTGTCGCCTCTCAGGGCGTTCGTTTCCTTCAACTTTCTCCCGGGGAGTTTTTCTTCACTACATTAAAGGTTTCATACCTGTCAATTGTCGCAGCTTAAGCTCTAATTTTTATTTTCATCTCTCTTCGAAGAACTCAATGATTGTTCTGCTTGGAGAAAATATTAAAATAGTCACCTTCCTCTTTGCAGAGTCATTTTAGTCCCAATATTCATAAAAGTGTCTCAGACTCTTTTAATATGGGTTCAAATAATTCTCACATAGGACTCTTTTAGCCTCAATTTAAATAGAGTGAAGACTAATTTGACACTTTATTGACACTAGAACTAGAATGGCCTCATGTAAACAGTTTTGATATTATTTTGACATTTTACTCATTACCATATCAATTTGATGTAGGTTTCGGGTTATTGTGGTCTTTTGCTTGGGAGTCCAGTCATTCTATATGAGATTATAGCATTTGTTCTTCCTGGTCTGACGAAGGATGAGAGAAGGTTTCTCGGACCCATTGTCTTGGGTTCTTCGGTGTTGTTTTATGCTGGCATTATCTTCTCCTATGCAGTCCTGGCGCCTGCAGCCTTGAATTTTTTTGTAAATTATGCAGAAGGTGCAGTTGAGTCCTTATGGTCTATTGATCAGTACTTTGAGTTTGTCTTAATTCTTCTGTTCAGTACAGGCTTATCATTCCAGGTAACTTTTCAGACATTCTAATTTTGGTTTTTCTTTGTTTTTTTTTTTGGTATGTAGTGATCAGTTTTACATCTGCCACTTTATGAAAAGCATTTTTTTAAGGGAAGATTTACATACATACCACTCAATTCTTATGTATTTACATATTTAACACTTATACTTTGATTTTTACATATATGCCACCTTACCTATAAATGAAAATGTACATATCATTTCTTAAAAGTTAAGAAGTACAAATTTGATGTGATATGAAAGATTTGGGTGGTATAAATGTGACAAGCAAAATTTAGGTGTTGGGCATGTAAATATGTAAGAATAGGGTCATATGCATGTAAATGTCCCTTTTTTAAATTATCCGCTCTCTCATTGAACAAAAAAAAGAGTCTTCCCGCAGGCTATTGTCAAAATTATCTGCAAAGAAATAGGGTTACTGTTGAGAGTTATTATATAAGATTGGTTGTGTGTATAGAATAAACCGGAAAGAATAAATGAATGAAACTGGGTGATCACAAGTTAGAATTTTACAAACTTTGTATATACAAATTGTTCCGCTTTTAGAAACGTAAAAATTTTCTGAAATGAATTAAATCAGTTAGAAGGTTTTTGCCAATATGATATGTTTAGCACGGTGAAACAAAATTTGTAACTATCCAATTCGCAGTGTTCTTTGTCTTTGCTCTTTAATTGTCTCCAAAGGCAATTTTGAGTATCTCTCGGTGGGACTAAGAGAAGTACATCAAGACTAGGATGTGAGAAGAAAATAACATTGAGATTTCCAGGTTAGTTTTCTAAAATTACAATTAGATCAGTTATATTAAATGGATTGAAATGTTGGTTGATAAATAGTCACCAATAGTAAAATTAGATGTCATATAAGTGAGAATGTTAAAAAGAGTTTTTTGTGGACCGTCGCAAACCTTAAAAAATTAGATTGAGAAATGATTATATGAGATGGAGTATTATAGTGGCACCTTATAAAAATGAGGAAGTGAAAATCAAACTTTGGCAGTTTGATTATAATTACACTCAATGAAGAGTAGACGATGGTATAATAAAATGAATCTATAAATAAATGTTGTAGAGTTAGGATGGAAAGTAGCATTGACATCATTTTAGGATTCCTAGAAGGTGTTTAAGGATCAGATTTTGCAGGGAGAGTTCGTAGAAAAGGAAGAGAGAGAATATGCAAAGTAGCAAAGTTTGGATTGGGATTGAAGAAGTTTGGTGACTGTCCAGGATTGAATACAATAAGGAGACTGACCAAATGACGAGTTTGGTGAGGCACGATCGCTGAGGGAGATCTACCGCCTATTCTGAACAAACTACAAACATTCAACTTGCAAAAGGAAGATATAACACTCTTTAAGGACAGAAAAATCAAAGAGCACAATTCCAAGTGTATAAACTAAAGTAAAAGTTAATCTATCATGTTATAAAACATACTCATACTAAGACATGAATTAAATCCCACTAGAAATCAAATATAGTAAATAAGGACCCACGGAATCCTATGATCCTGCAACAGGCAAGAATCTTCACGCTGAAAGGCCTCACAGGATGAAAATCCCATCTTGATTCTGATAAGGATGTTAACCCAAAACCCAAAAGTGGAAGTAAATTTTATTATGCGAAGCAAAACGAGATTACAATCAACTATCTTGAAACAGGAAGAACACGACACAACACAATTAACAATTACTCCACTACGATGAGGTAGGAAGGCGGCGGTGGCTAGGGAAGTAATGGTTGGAGGGCTATTTGGCAGCGGCACAACCAACTGAGCAACGAAGAGGGGCTTGGGAAGAGCAGCAACAAGCTGGGTGTGGTGAAGGAGGTGGCAACGACAAGCAGAGAGGGTGCAGGAATGGGCAATAGTAGGAAAGAGCTTGGAAGGGGCGACGACAACAAAGGGTGGTGCATAAGGTGGTGTCAGCATGTAGGAAGGGTGCAGGGTGGGCGGCAACAAGCTAGCGAGGAGAACTGGAATGAAAATATGCAGAGATAATCACCACCTTGGAGCAGAATATAGTTGGAGCACCACCCTGTCATTGGATACAACCCTAGCAAGGGAAAAGACGTCGACGACAAATAAAATTGAAGTCTAATCAAAGGAAACAACATATATATGATAGTAGTTAACAGGGGGTGCAGGGGAGGAAATCCTAATCTAAAGAAAAGGGTCGACAACCCCTGATATCATCCTAGATCAATCGAATCAGTCAACCTAGGTGAGTGCTTCAGTCTTCCGAGATTGGAGTTTCGATTTCATTCGTCAAAGCTTCTGGTTCCTCATAGCATGAATCAAATATGTTATGTTGAAAGTAGAAACTATTGTAGTCCATAGCTAAGTCAATCTTGTAAGCATTGTCGTTCAACTTCATGAGAATCCTGAAAAGTCTATCTGCTCTGCGTTTTAGCTTCCAGAAGGATCCTACCGGAAACCTTTCGTTCTTTAACCTACTCCACATTAGAACCCCTTCTTTGAAAGTCACCTTCTTCCTACTTTTATTTGCTTGTGTCTGGTACTTACGGTTTTGCTTGGTGATCTTTTATCCCACCTTGTCGTGTAACTTCTGAATCTCTTCCACCCTCTCCTTATGGGTATTAAAAATAGACTGAACTGCCTCCATCTGTTGGAACTTCTCCCTTTTCAGGAGTTCTGTAAGGGGAGTCGTGATGGTGTTGAAGCTCGTGATGAATCACCTATAGAATTATGCCAACCCCAAAAAATGTCTCAATTGGGTAAAGGATTTTGGAGTGTCAAGCTCACAATGGCCTCGATCTTTGCAAGATCTATCCGAATACCTGCACTAGACACATTATGGCCCAAAAATCATATTTTTGATGTTAGAAAATGCCACTTCTTTGGGTGGGCATATAATTTTTTTTTATTTGCAAAAACTTCAAAGAACATACCCAGGCTGTAAGTGTTCATCTGTGGATTTGCTATATATGAGAATATCACTGAAGTGCACCACTATAAATTTTTTGATGTGAGCTCGAAACACTTAATTCATCAACCTCATGAAACTGGTACCGAAAGGCATGACTGTCCAATCGTATAATCCATCTTGGGCCTTCAAAGAAGTCTTCCATTGATCCCCTGGTCTCATCTAGATCTAATGATATCAGTTGTGTAAGTCGATATTAGAAAAAATAATGGCACCATGCAACTGATCCAAGAGGTCATCCAAGGAAGGTATAATGAACTTGTATTTGATGGTGATCTTGTTGATAGGTCGACTATCAATGCACATTCTCCACGATCCGTCCTTTTAGGCACCATCAAGGCAGGGGCAACACATGGGCTAATACTCTTTCTAACCAAGCTTCTCGCAATGGGATCATGTACCTATTTCTTTAATTCCTTATACTCTGCAGGTCTCAATCTATAGGTAGACCTATGTGACAATACTGATACAGGGATGAGATCTATGACATACTGAATATTCCCCAGTGGTGGCAATCCTTCTGGAAGGTTGTCAGTCATCACATCCTGAAAGTTAGCTACTAGTGGCTGTATAGGCTTTGATATCTCCATTTCCTCAGTTCCCTCTAACATGACTAAAGTCATTGCCTATGGATCCTCTCAAACTGATTGCATAAAGGTGGCTCGTGGGACTACCATCTAGTCTATGATGTCCATGCTTTTTGATTCCCTGATGAGCAAAAGAACTATGCATATCACATCATTTTTGAACGAATAAGTGTTCTTGAACCCGACGTATTGGGTCTTGCAGTCGAATTGTCATGGCCTCTCCAACAATATATCCATGGGCACCACGTTGCGCATGCCTTCTCCTATAACTAATCTTCGATAGAAAACTCAACCAAGCACTATTGATCCACCTGTATCTCATTTCCCCTTTCAATTAGGTAAGGGAATGTGGTTGAGGATGCTTCTGCATTGTCAAATCCAGTTTCTTTAACATCAATGTGGACATCATATCCTCACAACCCCCACCATCAATAATCAGGCTATAGATCTTTTCTCTCACTGTACACTTGGTGTGGAAAGTGCTATGTCTTAGCTATGAATGATACTTCTCTGATTCGGTCTCTAAGATCATCCTTATAACTAGCATTTATCCCTCATCTCCCTAGAGTTGGAGTTTCTCCTCTGCTTTCTCTTGCTCACTTCCTCAACGACACCCTGTTCAGTGAACGAAACAATTCAGCTCGTGAGGCAACTGGAGGCTATGTTTTTTTGTGGCACCTAAAACATTTCCTAGCAGGCATTTATTGGCCGACTTACTCTTCTCAGGCTTCTTTCCGCTCAGATTTGTCTTATCACTTCCCTGTCCAGTCTTCCAAACTCCTCCATATTTACCCTTGTTGGTACCTGTAGCTCTAGGTTGTTGTCTGAATGAGGGTGGTTCTCTACTTTGTTTCCGTTGTCTCTCCACCTTCAAGCCTAAGGCTTGGATATCTCTCTGTGACCAATGGGGCTGCAATTGTATAATGTTACTGATAGTTGGCTTCAGTCCTCTCAAATATCCAGTTATGGTATGTTCCTCTGGTGACCAACTCGCATTTCATATTAAGTTAGTAAAACTGTGACGTGAACTCTATTAATAGAACTCTATTGTATTTGTTGGAGTATCAGAGAAATATCCTGGCGATAGTGAGGATGTAAGTATTTCCTCTCCATCTCCATCATCTTCTCTCATCTGCTAATTTTGTCACTTCTCTCTTTCTTTACCTCTGCAAATTTTTCCACCACAAGGAAGAGTTCTTTTTCAATTTTATAGTCACAGGATTCAGTCTCATGTCTTCTACCAATTTTTATACTCGAAGATACTCTTAACCTACTACAACCATTCGATGAAATCATCTAGATTTATCCCTTCGTCGAACTCCAATAGATCCATTTTCATTCCGAAATATCTATGTTCTCCATACCTCACCTCCTCTCTCAGCCTTCTCTAGTAATGAATTTTGAATCATCAGGGTTGGTCTTCTTCATCACTGAATCTCTCCTTACGGTAGGGGTTCTCATTCTCTTTATTTCTCTTCTTTAACTCTCCAAATCACTATGAAGGGTAATCTTCTCCTGGGTCACGTCGTCAATCTCCGGAAGCCTCTACTGTATCTCTTATCGGGTAAGTTTCAGCATGTGTCTCCTAGGTGGCATTGTTAGAGTTTGGATATGTGGGAGTGGGAGAGGGTATAAAAATGGGAACAAAAACGATTTGGTGGGTGGAGGTAAGTTTGAGATTTGGCAGCTGCTAAAAACCCTAAGATAGGATTAGGGTTAGGCTAGTTCTGAAACTAAATGAGATCGGATTTAAGCCAAAGCCCAATAGGGGAAGTAATTTTTTTTACACGAAACAAACCGAGATTACAATCAACGACCTTGAAATAGGAAAGGCATTACACAAACCTAATTACTCTGCTAGGGTGGGTAGGAAGGTGGTGATGTCTAGGATAGTGATTGGAGGGCTATCCGGTGGCGGGACAGCTGGCAGAGCAGTGGCGAGGGGCTTGGGAAGGGTGGTAGCAGGCTTGGGGTGGTGAAGGAGGTGGCAGCTGCGGCAGGCTAGGGGTGGTGCAGGAGGTGGCGACACAAGTAGGAGGGGTGCAAGGAGGGTGACAACAAGCAGGTGAGGAGAACAGGAGGGAAATATGCGGTGATAGAAATCACGTTGGAACAGGATACAGTTGGAGCACCACTTGCGGATATAGAAGTAGCAAGAAAAAAGAAACCGACGATAGAAAAACTGAAGCAAAAACTGAACCCTAATCAGAGAAAAAAAAAAAAACTTATATATAAGAGTAGATAATTGGGGTCTGGTGAGCCTGGTTCAGCCCCACGTAAGACTTTTATCCCACCTCCAAAGGATCATGGGTTCCATCTCCAATATCAAAATAAGATATCAAAAAGCACTTAGCTTGTAAAAAGAATGAATGGAGAATAAAAACTCATAAAAGCCGTTCCAATTAAGTTTGGTTAAGGTCAATGATAACAACGATTATTGTACAACAATAAATTAATTATAGAGTAAAATGCCAAAACAGCCCCTTAACTATTTCATGGGGCCATTTTAATCCCAAAGTCTATAAAATATCAATTTAGTCCTCATACTCTTTCTTTAAATTGGGGTTGAGATAGTCCTTTTTCAGCTCAATATTAAAAGAGTGGGGACTAAATTGACACGTGCAAAGACTATGAGACTAAAATGACCCCAGTAAAAAGCCGGGGTACTATTTAAAACCTTTTGCAGTATTTGTCATACTCCTCTTTGACAAGTAACATGAGAAATTTCAATATCAACCTCACCAAATCTTCTTATTTCTCTAATATTATTTCAGGTTCCAGTTATTCAGCTTTTGCTGGGGCAGTTAGGTTTGGTATCAGGGGATCAAATGTTATCTATCTGGAGATATGTGGTGGTTGGAGCAGTTGTTGCTGCTGCTGTGCTCACACCTTCAACTGATCCCCTCACACAGGTACTGCTGGCAGGGCCACTGATGTGTCTGTACCTGGGTGGCGCTTGGATGGTTAAGCTCATAGGCCGCTGATCATTTAAAATCAATTAAAGCCTATTATGTTGAACTTATTATCTCCATTTTTATATGGTGATATTGTCAGCAACTGTATATATTTTGCTGAATTTGGATGTATTATTGGCTAAGCTTGTCTTTTTTTCTTTTTTATGGTGGTGGTTAGGGATAATTACATTTGATGCTGTAAGTAATAAAAGAAAGTTTAGGGGAGATGATTTTTTTGTAGGGAAATTTACATATATCACATTTCTTATGTTTTACATATACAACACCTTAAAGATGATATTTATATTTCTAACACTAGTGTCCTACACCAAAACTTGGTGCAAAAAGAAACCAGATTGACCGAGTGGATAAACCAGAAATACAAAAACAAAAACAGCAATTGGAGCAGAGAATGCAATTGCATTATAAGGCCACAATTGAACAGAATGAGGAAGTTCAAATTTATACATGAGAATGTGTGTTTTACTTGTATGATGTCCGTAAGGTTCATATTTTTCATGTGATGTTAAAAATTTGAGTATTATGCATGTAAATAAGAAAATGAATGCATTAAATATGTAAATATATAAAAGTTGTGTTATGTATGTTAATGCACCTTTTCTGTAATATTTTATTGTTGTTAGAATTTGAGATAGGAATTCTATTTAATCTGGATTCTGGTGAACATGTGGTGCAGATTAAATACTGAGAAATTTTGGGGCATTTGGGTCGGGAGAGGAAATATTGGGCCAAAAGGATTTTACATTATGCCATATAACTAGTAACTTCTCACTTAGATACTTTCAAAATGGTGAATTTTTTTTCCTTTTATTCATGATTTCTTAAAGTTTTTCACGTAAATAATGTTTAATGATATTCTTCATTGTTATTGTTTCACTTAAGAAATGACTTTACTGCTGATTAATCTATAAAATCTCTAGAACATAAATTTGTTACAAAGAATTAATCAGTTCAGGCTTTCTGTTTATTAGGATTGCATTATGATTTCAAATTCAAGAGCTCTGTTGATTATATATATATATAACCCAGTTGTGAAGTTGAGTATATATGGCAATGTCTTTTTAGGAAATTTTGTAGTTTTATTAGAATATTTTTGCAATATACACAAAATTCTATAAGCTAGACTTTTGAATTCAAAAACTTCCTAGTTTAAAATTTATGCTCTCAATTAACTATTTAACCTTTACATTTTGTAATGTTACAGCATCAGCCTACCAAAATTCATATAACAAGACTTACACAACTCACATTAACTTCAACGGTTCAAGTTTTACACAAAAACATGAAACTTTTCACATATTACAAAGCAAGCCTGCCCATCTCACTGATCACGTCCCCACACGAACCAGACACCATTTTCCTCAAAGAACTCCGCAAACCTTCAAATGATGCCAAAAATCTCTCATCTGAACCTCCAACTACCTCAACAACTTTCTGCATCTCATCCATAACAACATACATCTTCTTAGCCGTTGATTTCAGCACAGAAATCTCTTGTGGTGGGTAAACTGAAGCACCCAACTCATTAGCCTGATTCCCAATTTCTTCACAGCAACTCAGCAATCTCTCCAAATCATTCACAAGTCCCAGATTCTCCTCATTTGATCTCTTATGCAGCACAGAAACAAATCTGATGACCTCCTTCAAGACCGCGAGCGCGTCTGAAACAGCTTTGGCTGTTAATTGGGCGACGAACATCTCTTCAGGGGAAAGATCATTGCCAAATTCATCTTCGTCATCTCCAGGTGAAGTGTCAGTTGAGACGTTGGTGGCTGCAGGCTTGAGCTCATTAATTTCGCGGAGAATATCTTTAACTGAGACAGCGATGTGGGTTATGGCGCGGCCAATGGCAGTGCTGTTGGAAGTGGGGGTTTTCTTCAGATTGGCAGATGCTTCCCAGACAGAACCAGATAGCTGAGAGATGGATGAGCTCTTGGTTGATTTGTTTGATGCTGCAAAGGTAAATTGCTGAGATCAGAATGTTTGTGTTTGCTTAACATGCCACTCAATTCCTATGTATTTACATATTTAACAATAAAAGTTCAGTTTTTACAAAAGTATAAACTTAGCTATGCCTGAAAAGGTCTATTTCGTTTTTTAAAAGTTAAAATGATGGTATTTTTGATGTGATATGAAAAGATTTTGGTGGTATGAATGTGAAAAAGCAAAATGTGTTGGATATGTAAATTCATTGGAATTGGGTTGTAAGTAGGTAAGTGCCCCAGAATAGTTTAATCAGATATTCTAGTTAATAGAAATGATTACTAAAATGCTTACTGCATGTTTAATATAAGTTATAAGATAGCTCTAATGTTTATTAATGCGATGGTAGGGAGAAAATCATGCCTCTGAAAGCTGCAATGGAGAGATTTTCATCCTCAAAATTGGGAAGTTTATGGTTTATTTCTATTCTTTTGTAGATTTGGAATAAAAATGGACATTTCATGGCTTTTTTAATCTGTTTGTGAAATTATTATATATTTATTATTTCAATACAGAAGGGAAGGGAGGATTTAAATTATGGGTAGTAGGAATTTATTGCTCTTTCTAGGAATTTGAATGATGGGTGAGTAAACATTTGAATATTTGATTGATGTTGAACACAATAAACTTTTATTTGTAACAGGGGACATAATAAAGAATCATTCTCTCTCTCACTTCTCTATGTTTTTCATAGTTAACTTGTTTAAAACCGATATATAATAAGTCTTAATTAGCACTAAAAACATTTATAAACTGAACTTGGTAAACAGACAAAATCTTGCCATGCAAACACAACTTCATTTCTTTCTTTTTCTATTTTTTATTCAAGTTGGGTGACCATTTGTTTAGGCTACTATTAGAACTAATTATTTCATCCCTTTTAATTTTTTTTACTTCATTCAATAAGTTAATTGTAAGGAACATTTATTGAAGATATTGAAGATTATAACATACTTAAACTTATTTAATACATAATAAATTATTTTAAAATATATATTGTTATTTTACTTAATTTATATCGAGCAAAAACCAAATTTAATTAAATATTTTCATATCAGTACAAAGCAATACATTTTAATAAACATATTAATAGTATTTTTTAAAAAAAATTCTACTAACATTTTGATTATCACTAAAATAAATATTAATTAAAATGATTAAATTGTAGTCATAGCTTATAGTCTAATACGTGTTAATAGTAAAAATCAAATACACAAAAAGTTTATTGCATAACATTGTACAAATAATACATACAACAAACAAATCATATGAAATACAGTATTACAAAAAAAATACTATTGCCTCTACATATATCTTCATAGTATAACATTAGTCCCTGGCATAAAGTGATCTAGAGCTTGAAGAGGTAGCTCTTGCAAATAATATTATGCTACCACCATGCAAGTAGAACGCCTTATTATGTTGTTAGTAGCATCTTATATCTCATGAGACAAGACTATCTATTTGGATTGTGTCATATAATAATGCTATCGTGTTAGTCATGACCCAGACATCCAAAAATATTTTGTACAATATGATATCGACCCTGACGTCCAAAAATATTTTGTACAATATGATATCGAGGGCACAAAAGTCGGTGTATATCGCAAAAAATACTTGTGAAGAAAAAAGTACAATATAGTGTATGGTTGTGCAAATAATCAATGTGTTCAATTTCAGGTCACGTCGAATGATGGCCGATATACGTAGAGTTGTAAATGAACCAATGTACTCGATGAACAACTTGAACTCGGCTTGATTAAGACTTGATAATGTTCGTTCAAATTAGTAAATAAACAAGCTTGAACAATTTGTAAAAGCCCGAAGTCTAAATGAACTAAGGGTTCGTTTGGGGCAGCTTATAAGTGCGTGCAGCGTTTTCAAAACGTCGCCGTACCGTTTGGTTCGCGCGTTTCGCCAGCTTATCCAAAATTACGTTTAGGTTTTTACACTAAATGCGAGCCGCAGGTCAACCCATGCAGCCTGCCTGCGGGCCGCGTTTCAGAATAAATAGCTTATCCTGAAACGCACAAGCTGCCCCAAACGGAACCTAAATTTGTTTATTTATGTTCATGAACAAACTCTTTTGTTCTTCAACAAGTAACTGTCAAATAATCAAAATTAAGTTTGATGATAACTCGTATCATATATGATATATTATTTAAAAAAAATTAATTAACTATGATTTATTTGACTATATATTTAATAGTAATATATTATTATATCAATAATATTTTTTGATTAATTACTAATTATATATTTATTTTATTAAAATTTAGATGTGAAAATACATAAGACTTATGTGATATGTATGAAATGTCCCTTAAAATTAATTTTAAACCTCTGCAAACCTCACTTTCTCTCTGACCTCTCACAGTTTAGCATCTCCCAATTTCGCCAGAAACATACAAAACCTTGAGTTGCTAGGGTATGCAAGCATGACGAGATAGCGGTGTGCAAGGATCTATAAAACTCTAGTTTCTAGTATATCTCTACTTTCCACTCTACCCAGAAGTCCTACCCGATTCAAAAAAGTTTTGAGAAAGTGTATGTAATCATTGTAAGTTATATATGAATAAAAATAAGGATACTGCAATAACTCAATATAAAAGACATCTACAAAATTACCCAAAAAGCTAGGAAAATGACAAATGCATATCACTATGGGAAAAACAACACCTACATCTGAATGTGGAAAATTGATGCAAACTTAAAAGTATGATTATGCTAAAATACGAGAGATTACATTTCATCTCATATGATCATAATTGATGAGTTACATTTCAATTTTACAGAGTTCATAATTGATAAATTAGTACGATGCAATCAGATTTATAAAATTATTTATATAAAAATCTAAAAACTCATTTGAATTGTTAGCTCATTTAAATACTCATTCACTTGTCATAAACAAATCAAGTTCAAACATTGTAAAATATAAATAGGTCAAGCTTGAACAATATATGAAAAAGTTCGACACAAGCTCAACCTGAACGCGAACAACTTAAAATTATATAAAGCCAAGTCCAAACTATGATATACTCGGCCAGATTACAACCCTAATTGTACGTAGGAAGAAGCGTTGTTTGGGCATGCAATAGCATACACTGGTAATATGTCGGCAAAGAATCAATGTACGTAGACGGTCCAAGGTCTTGAGCTTTAAGTCAAAGAGACTGGTGCAATAATATCATACTCTCTATATTAATCCCCATGCCTATCATTCGTAACATACATGTTCTGAAGAACTTCACTTTATGATTATATCCAATTTATTGATTGTTACATAGGATAATCCTCATCTCTACCAAAGAATGATTGTAATGTCTCCTCAGACTCCAACAAATAGTAATGTGGAAAATTTAATGAATGATATAATAGCATATGCAATATTTAATTACTAGAGAAACAAAAATGCACAAACATACCCAAGAATAAAAGAGAATACCAATATGTTTGTGCATTTTTTATTCTCTATTATTAAATATTGCATGCATTACTATATTATGTTTTATTTTTTAGCACCACTACTTGTAAATTTTAGGAGACGTTACTATTATTTTTTAGAGGAGACGAGGATTGCTCTATGCAGCATGCAACACTCAAATAAAAGCTCAAGCGTAGAGGATTATGTTGATCCTACTACCTCCACAACCATGCTACAATCCAGACTTAAAAAGAAGACTAAGGATTCGCCATCTCACATCACACACGCAAATAAAAACAAACACAATATTCAAATCCTAGCAAACCACAAAACAATACAGAAATACAAACACATCACACAGCATGAATTGTCTCCCAAGAAGCGCTTAGTTTAACGTCCTCAGCCCGACGAAATTAGATGTTACTTGGGATAATCCAGCATCAAAATCTCATTCAAAAGCGGTATTTCCCCTCCTAAGTAAGGTTTAAGTCTTTGTCCATTTACTTCAAATTCTCTACCGCTTTTAAAGTCTTTTATATCGATCAAATTCTATCATTAACAATTTAATATAAAAAAATAAATTGAAAGAGCTAAAAAACGTTTTCACTAACAAATAAAAATTATCTTTATGGTTGCCAACCTCTTCTTCTATACAGGTTAGCTCCTCTAGTATTCAACTTATTTAAAAACTTAATGTGAAAATATATTAAAATAATATAATGAGTTATCTTAGATAGTTGAGGAACAATCACACTTCTAAATTACAAAAACTCAAGTAAAATAAAACAATATGCATGCTAATCTTTCATATTTCTATAATAATCTAATGTATATGTCCATGATATTTATTTAATGAAATAAATTTATACTTCGATAAGCATTAACTTTAATTGTAATATTCAAGATTTAATCTTTAACTTTATTTTTACTTTATATTATTAACATTCACATCTATCTTAAAAGAATCGTCAAAATATAATCTAACACACCCCTGACCGATATTATAATGTCAAAACAACGGTTCGTGATTTAATTTACACGATTGTCTGAGATGGAAATGTGTCTACTTATACTCGACCGATATTCTCCCATAGGCACAAAGATTAACGATCTAAACATCACAATTATCTGGGGTGATAGGATAATATCTATGCACAATGGTACATAGACATCCCCTGCCTGTATAATAAAGGGGTGAACTCCATTTAACATGCACATATAAGCATTCATATATACTTCATTCTTTATATCATACATTTTTTCCAAATGAAACACTTTAGCTCTATCTATTGATAAATAAATGAATCTTATTAAATCTATAGGTTTTGCAATAAACTAATATATAAACTTATACTGAAATCTACGTATCATGCAATCATCAACTTTTTTCTTAGAAAAACTATAACACAACTGTTTAACATGCATATTTCATGACTAATGATATGATGAATCATATATTATTTAATAAAACAAAGAAGTGGAAAACTGTAAACAGGAATATATTTAAAAGCTGGAAATATTATTGTAACTTAACAGTATAATTGCTCACTTTAATTCTAAATGATTTCTTGTTCTCTACTTCTATCGCCTCCTTCAAATTCGCACCTATAATATAAATATTATATTTCATAAAATTATCTCATATCACTTAATTATATTTTATTTAATTAAAGTTTAATTTTTTTTATTTTAGTTATGAGTTTAAATCCTTAAATTGATACTAATAATAAATAACAATAATTGAAACAAATTACTTTTGAAAGTTAAGAGTCTAACATTCACTGTTTCAAAACTCCTCGATCAACAATCTAAAAGTTGCTCCACCTTGATTTTCTAACATTATTTAACATGAATCTAATTTAATACTTAAATGTTATATTAATATAACTAAAACTTAAAACAAGGAAATAAATTAATTAAAATTTAACTTAAATGTCAAGGCTGCCCCCTCCCTTTCTCACAAACGAGATGAGTTGTTTCCCTTCAACTACACACAGCTCGCTCTACGTCTCCTTTTCTATTCGAACTTTCAGACATAATTCACTCCCCTATCCTTCACACAGCTTTTTGAACCCAGCTTCTCCCCTTTTCTTCTTCTCTTAATCGTGCATGAGGATCGCTCCACCTTTGCTCGAAACCATGCAGAAAAATCTATGAAGTTTTTCCCCTTCTTCCTCGACTAGGGAACCAGATTCCCTAGCATGCAGAGCTCTTCAACAGGTTTCCTCTTCCAGCAAGCGAAGCAACTCCATTTTCTTCGACTAGAGCTAGTTTTCACACACTTGGAAACCATTGAGTTTGCTTCGTCGCCTTGCGAGGTTGACGACATCTCCCTCAGCTTCGTTCCTCACTGGCAAGTTTTTCTCTTTCTTCCTCTTCACCTTCTCTCGCTCATTGTTTCATCTCGTTCGATTCGAAAGGGACGTTTGACTCTTAAAAGAAAACTGTCTGAGATGAATGCTTCACTTTGAAACGACCTACGGAGAATTTTATTATTATTATTAGTATTATATATATATATATATATATATATATATATATATATATATATATATATATATATATATATATATATATAGATTAAACACAATTAATACAATCTCCCCTTCTTATAAAAGTTTGTCATCGAAATTCATGAACTTCACACTAACTAATTATTATGTAGATGAAACATAATGCGAAAATAAAAGTGTTTCTTATTAAATGATAAATAAAGCATATGTGATGGATCCAATATTTGAGATAAGATTCAACTAAACAATCCACAACTATTGAATCATAACATAACTAATATAGCACAAGATAACTAGAAAAACACCTATTAGACAAATCATTCATCAATCCCTATGCATCAGCATAAGTTGCTACAAATTCTTCAAGCTCTTGATGAGTTAAGGAATAGACTCTTAGTCAAATGTTCTGCCTTAGTTGCTCCTTATGAGTCACGTTACTAGCTTCTATCATTCTCTGATGACCGCTTTTAGAATTAAATCCGTCCTAAAAATTCATCTGAACTCAATTCCTTCATGAGTTAGCATTTGATGCGCATCTCTGAGCATAATTAGGGAAAATTCTCATATGATGTCGAGGTAGTCTGCATAAATAACACGCCTTGAAACCAAATAGACATTCACCATGATTGTTCTTCCCACTTAACATAGAGCTTTAGATAGTTGCTGTCAGCTTGACTAATAACTCCATCAGTGTATGACTTTATTTTCTTCTCATTAGACTCTCCTGAATCATTGTTGGTGTCACTTCTTCCAAACTATTTCTCCTGTGTATGTCCTTACGCTATTGAGTCGAAAAGCAATTTTTTCTTGTCTAACCCTCTCCACTAGCACTGAATGGTACTCAATCTCAAGTGGCACCAGTGGATGCCTAATTGAATCATTCAATTCAGAGAGGAACCTGTGACATGAGTGGATGCCTAATTGAATCATTCAATCTAGGTTGTTTCCATAAATAACATGCCTTCGAATCAAATAGACATTTACCGTGATTTTGCTTCTGCCATTTAACATAGAGCTCTATATTGTTGCTGCCAGTTTGACTAACAACTCCATCAATTTATGACTTTATTTTATTCTCATTAAACGCTCCAAATCGAACTGTTTGTGTCACTTCTTTTAAACTCTCTTGTGAAAATCCTTACGCTTTTGAGTCAAAAATCAATTTCTACCTGTCTAATGCTTTCCACTAGCACTAAATAGTCCTCAATCCCAAGTGGCACCACTAGATGCCTAATTAAATAATTCAATCCCAAAAAAAAACTTGTGACATCTCTCCTCTACAGTAGGAATGAGCTGTGGCACATACCTCGACAACATAGTAAACTTTGTTTCAGACTGCATGGTCAATTAAAGTCTCTGCACCAACCAAATAAATTTATCTTGCATCTGTCTCCTGACAGATAGTGGTATAAATCAATCGTTAAAGATTTTCATGAACTCGTCCCACTGTTCCATAGGGCTAGATCAACCATTAAATTTATCCTGTAAGTGACCTTGCCGCCATCTCTCAGCTTCCCCCACAAAAAGAAATATGGCAATAATAACTCTTCTCCAGTGATCATGACATACTATCAATGATTTTCTCCACCATCATCAACTAGTTTTTAGCTTCCACTGGCTCTTCTGCTCCATAAAATAAAGATTGTCTCATATCCTAAAAGAACATAAACTATTTATCCATCTGACCCCCCTACTAGAATTGGTCTGAAACTAAATGTTCCCAATCATCTGAGTCACTATAGTCATTATCTCAATAGAAGCATCAGTATTGAAAGTAATATTCTTGGGCATATCAATTTCTTTATCATCTTTTGACTTCTTTCTCCTGAGTTTCCATAGTTATGAAATAAAGGCAAAACAATCTAATTTGACTCAATTAAAAATTTTAATTTAAATTATTTATAACTTAATTCAATCACCATAATGACTCTTTTATTACGATTGATGTAGTTTAACCTAAAACTCTGATATCACATTTGTCACGATCTAGCCCAAGGTTTGAAATTAACCAAATTAGGAACAGACGGTTAGAAGTTGGAATTACATTTTCTATATTTTTATCACTAATAATTTAATATAAAAAAAATTAATTGAAAGAGCCACTAAAAGAAATATTTAATTAACACTAAAAGAAATATTTAATTAACAAATAAAAGTTATCTTTCAAGTTGCTGACATCTTTTGTACGTATTTGCTCTTCTAATATTTATAGTATTTAAAAACTTAAATAGGAAAAAAATATCAAAAAGATATAATGAGTTATCTGAGATAACTCAAGTGTAATTACATTTATAAACTACAGTAACTAAAAAAAAAACATGCATTCTGAATTTTCATATTTCTTAAAAGTATTATAATAATCTAATGTATGTGTCCACGATGTTTAATTAATGATAAAAACTTATAATTTGATATGCATTAACTTTAACTATACTATTCAAAGTTTAATATTTAACTTTACTTTTATTTTTTGTTATTAACACTTACATTTGTCGTCAAAACATAACTAAACACACCCCTGACCGATATTATCTCGTCGGCAGATCGGTTCATGATCTAATTTACATAATTTTCTAAGGTGGAAAGGAGCATACTTGCCCCTGATCGATAATTTCCTATCACCATAACGGTTGGTGATCTAAATATCACAATTATAATGCATATATGAATACTTATTATATTTGGGATACTAGGATAATATCTACATGTGCGGGCACACCAACTTCTCCTACTTGCACCATAAGGGGATGAATTCCTCTTAGCATGCACATATAAGTATTCATATATGCATTACTTCATTCTCCATATCATACATTTTGTTTGTATGAAACGCTTAAGTTTTATCCACTGATGAATAAATAAATCTTACTAAATCTATGTCATATAATAAATTGATATATGCACATATAATCGAATCAACATAACAGGTAATCATCCATTGACCGATATTTTCTTATCGCTACAACGACTAGCGATCTAACATCACAACTATCTAGGATGCTAGGATAACAACCACGCAAGCAGGTACACCAATATCCCTTACATGTACCATAAGTGGCTGAACTTCTCTTAACATGGACATATATATACATTGTTTTATTTATCATATCATACATTTTGTCTGTATGACATACTTTAATTTTATCTACTGATGAATAAATGAATCTTACTAAATCTATATGTCGTGCAATAAATTGATATATACACATTTACAAAAATCTACATATCATGTCGTCATCAAACGTTTCTTTAGGAAAAATATAATGCAACTGTTTAACATGCATTTTTCATGAATAACAATATGAAAAATCATATATTACTTAATTTTATTGATGTAAGACATAATAGTATAAAATTGTAAACAAAAATACATTTGAAAACAAGAAGTTTTATTGTAACATAAAAGCATATTTGATTCTACGATTTTCTTGTTCTAGACTTCTGTAACCTCCTTCAAGTTAGCAATTATAATACAAAATATTGCATTTAATAAATTTATCTCATACTACTTAATTATATTTTAGTTAATTATAGTTTAATTTCCCCATTTTAATTATGAGTGTAAATCCTTAAATTAAAACTAATATTCAATAATAATAATTTAAAAAAATTATTTTTGAAGTTAAACACTAACTTTCACTGCTTCAAAACTCCTCGATCAACAATCTAAAATTTTCTCCAACATTAATTAACATGAATCTAATTCAATACTTAACCATTAAATCAATATAACTAAATTTTAAAATAATAAAATAAGTATTTAATTAAAATTTATCTTATATGTCATAGCTACCTCCTCCCCTTCTCACAAACTAGATGAGTCGTCTCCCTTCACCAACCCACAACTTTTTCTACGTCTCCTCTACTCAAACCTGCAAATAGAAATTGCTCCCCTATCCTTCACACGAAGTTGTTTGAACCTGGCTTCTTCCATTTTCTTCTCTTTAATCACGCAAGAAGCTCACTCCTCCACTTCTACTCGAACGGTCGAATCCGCGCCAAAAAGTTCTATGAAGTTCTTCTCCTTCTTCCTCAACTAGGGCACAGGATTCCCTCGCATGCAAAGCCCTTTTACAAGTTTTCTCTTCCTGCAAGCGAAGCAGCTCCTTCCTTCCACTAGGGTTGGTCTTCACCCACTTGGAATGCATCAAGGTTGTTTCGTCATGTTCACCTGTTACAGTGTCTCCTCCCTCAGTTTTCCTCACAAGGAAGTCTTACCCTTTCTTTCTCTTCTTTTGGAATTGCTTCTTCTCTTCTCCTTCTCTCACACTCTATTCCGTCTTGTTCAATTCGAAAGAGACGTTTGACTCTTAAGAAGAGGGAACTATCAGAGACAGATGCTTCCATTCGAAATGACCTAAGCAAAATATTATTATTAATATTAATACTAGTATTATTATTATTATTATTTACATATATATAAATATTTTTGTTAAACAATTATTACATATGTTACAGATGATGAACATGAAGATCAACAAGGAGAACACAATACTACTGCATCGATCTCTCTATCTAGAGATCAGGACTCTGGACCATCTACATATACATATCATTCGTCGGTTGCATATCCGAGCATATTATAATCACATGCTACTACAGGCCCAAAGCAATATTACATCCTACGTTCATTATTCGACATGACCTTAAGTGAATAACATGAATACTCTGCACAACCATACACACCAATATACTTCTTTCAACAGGCATTTCTTTATATGACCTTGAATTATGTGCTCTCGATACCATAATATACAAAACATTATAGGATGCCAATGTTCTCACTATTACAACATCAGAATATGATAGCCCAATCAGAAACTCACATCACACGAGGTATTGAATGCCACAAATGAAGGCATAACAAATGATGTTACTAACAATGGCGTAGCAGAATATCATCTACGAGAGCGATTGCTTTGGGCTCCAGAATACTATATACCCTATTTCACATTCAATCAAACAACCCTACATGTTTACTACATCACCACAAAGAAAAGCAAGGGATTCTCTCAGAATTCATGGAGAAAACACAACAAACATACCCTAAATTAAAGAGATTCAACATACAAGAGTATTACAAACAAAAAGCATAAAGAAACTTATCTCTCACCCTCAATCCTCTTGAGAATGCTTTACCCAATTCTTTTGCTCCTCTTCTACAACTCTTTACATAGTAGTAAATACAAATCCCACTACTCACACCCTAAACTTGCATAGAACAAGCCTAAGAACTCTCACATTAATGGAGGAAAATCTCTCTCAAGACTCCCTCTCCAATCCAAGTGTTGCTCCATAGTTCTTCCTCCTCCTCCTTGGGCGTCCCTCCCCTGTATTCTCCTGTATGTGCTAAAACTGCCTTGATTTGCCCAAAAACAACGTCAAAGTGATGGCTGAAACTGCTCAAAATCGTGCAAAATTCCGTACTGGCGCCTAGCCCCCAAATATCTAGCGTCATAGACTTGGCCTTCAGGACTGGGGCTATGGCGCCCAGTGTTGGTGCCTAAGCGCCAACCTCTCGGGTTGCTCTTTGGTGTCGGGCGCCTAGGCGCCGCTCTAATCTGGCGCCATAGCCTTACCTTCAATGGACCAAGCTCCTGACGCCATGACCTTAGCCTTTGGTCAATTGGATTAGCGCCTAGGCACTCTGCTTCTGGCGCCATGAACTTGACTGTGATGGACTGGCCCCTAGGCGCCATGGTTTTGGCGTCATGGCATTGTCTTCACAAAACCTACCATTTCTCCAAATCTTCTCCTTTTTGCTCCATGCTCCTTCCTCTTCGTTCAATTCCTAATACCTGCTAAACATGCAAGAAAAACATAAAAATATATTTCTTTAAAATGCAATTTTATCCAAAAAAAATGTGCAAAAAAAAAGAATTTCATGCAATATTTTCACAAACTAGTAAGAAAGATTATGGTGGAGTCACTGTTGCTCTTTCTGAGATTCAGTTTGAAGGACTCGACGGATTACTAGAATCTCCCCATCGTCAGCTAGAAGCTATCACTCATTTGTGCCCTCACACTCTATTGCCTCATGTGTCCCTGTTTATGCTTTCATTGTGTCATGCTCAATGAAGGAGATCACCCTCATGTTTGGGTAATTGAATGTAGTGTGCTCGAAATCATGAATTTTGGGAGTGTGGGTGATGCAACGCCCAATATTTTTATTGTTAACAATTTGTTTGGCCGGGAGCTATATAAATTCAGAGCCGTATTCGCTCCAAATAAGGGTTATCTCGACCTTTTTATTAGGGTTGTAAACGAGTCGAGCTTGAGCGAACTCAGGCTTGGTTCGTGTTTGGCTCGTTCAAATTTGCTCGTGTTCGAAATTGGCTTGTGAACAGTGTGTTCGTGTTTGACTCGAAAATGACTCGTTAAAGTTAAACTGAAAAAACAGATGCAAAGTGCTGGATTCATATATGGACCAAATGTATGCAAAACAAGACGCATAATCACATTACCACAAGAACAATTATATTTTAAACTTAGACATAAATACATATAATATATTATTATATAAATAACCACATTACCACAAGAACAATTATATTTTAAACTTAGACTTAAATACATATAATATATTATTATATAAATAATATATGTAATATAATTTCGAGCTAAAACGAGCCAAACATGATCGAACAAAGAATTGTTCGTGTTTGGCTCGTTTATAATTCGAGCTTTAAAAACTTGTTCGTGTTCAGCTCGTTTACTTAACGAACAAGCCGAACACGAGCTACTTAACGAGCCGAACACGAGTTGTTCGCGAACAACGAGCTTCTTTGACAGCCCTAATTTTTATAAATAGATGAAAAAGAGAACAGGAAAGACGACTAAAGAATAGAAATAGAGACATCATAGGGAGGAAGGAGAGCGAGTTGAGGGTGACGCCACTTAAATCATGAACGTGAGCATACCTGCAAGGTTGATCAATATGTAGGAATGCAACAACAGAGATGTAAGTGACTCGAGAGTGGATTTGAGTGTCGATGAAGGCTTGTTAGAAGAAGAAGAATAATAATAATGAGAAGAAAGAATCATATGAGTGAGACGCGAGCAGGAGCACCGTGCGAACCCTAACAGTTTAGTGCGGGTACCAGAAGGAAGGACGTTGCTTTTGAGGGGGAGGAGACATCGTCTTGACAAGGGCGACGACGATAGTGATCAAAGCCAAAAGAGACGACGCCATCGAGCAGGCGAAGGCGACAAAGAAGCATCCATGTTTTCCAAGTGGGAGAAATGTGAACGTGTCGAAGGGGAATGCTGAAGCGGCGATACTCGAGTTCGTGCACTTGCATGTTGATCGTTTTTCCATCTCGACTCTAGAGCAGAAGGCCGTTTGATGATCATAAAAGGAGCAAAACGGCGAACTCGGTCTCCAGCAAGAACCATGAGGTTAGGGTTATTTCTTTTATGTTTATTTATTAGTAAATATATGTGTGTATATGTGTGTGTGTTATTAGTAAATATATGTGTGTATATGTGTGTGTGTGTTTGTGTTAAAAGTTTGAAATAAATCTGAAAAAATAAATTTGGAGAACATAAAATAAAAAATAAAAATAAAACTAAAAAAAATGTTTTCTAATAATAAGATTAACATAAAATAAATTAATAATAATCTATTACACATTTGATGAAAGGTTTTCATTGGAGATAGATTGGGACTACAAAGGTTTTTATTGGAGATAGATTGGGACTACAATTAGCATGAGAGTTATCAATGATTGAGCTGAGTACTCATGTCATTATGCTATAATAATATTTTATTTCTTCTCAACTAAATGTTTTACTATTACTAGTTATATTTGTATCAAAGCATACCCATGAATTATGGTTCAATTGATTTTTTTATTCATATTGCAGAAATGACATGTGTACTTAACATAGTTTAAATTATTATAGATATTGAATATTATACAAGAATATTGGTTATCATACAAATGAAAATGAAATAATCATTATTAGATGGTGATTCTTGTAGTACGTTTGCAGGTGCATGCTTGACTATGATGAAATTCACATCTTTATGGTACTAGCGGGAGAACACTAAAGTACTTGTACAAGTAAATGAAAACAAACATTGATATTGATGTACCTTCATTGGTAAAAGCTTTATACGATACTCTTGTGACAGTTGTATACATATTAAAAAAATACTGATATGTAAATAATACAATAAGGCAATGAATGTTTATAATTATATTGAATAATCATATTAGATTTTACAAACCTTCAAATTCTCTTTTCATTTTCTTACTATAGTTTAAGAGTATGGATATTCCCTGATATGGTTAGTTCACTATTATTTTAAACCACATTTCAGATTTTACTATATGATTAAAATATGAACATTATATAAGAAAATATTTATAGCAAATGAGAAAAACCAGTAATGAGGTAAATTTAACTGTCTTATTTTAAATTATTTTCTTTAGTGACTTTTTCATTTTTTTAATATTAGTTATAGAAATAAATATAAAAAAATTTAATTTCAAACGTCCAATCGTTTGTACCCGCCTTACTTAACTCGAAGACCCGGGTCAAGTAGTGACAGATGTCATCAACCTTTTCTCCACTCTGGATTGATTTCCCCTCGGCAGGGTTGGCATGGGTGTTCCATTGGGTGTACTCTTGTAGTCTGATCTAGGGGTTGAGCTCTATTTGTAATGTGTGATAATCACCTAATGATGATGCTACTTCTCCATTTTCATGGTTAGGGTTTGTACCTCGAGTAGAAATCAATGCAGCTACAGCTGAACTACGTTACCGATAGCTGACTTCAACCCTCCAAAATAGATCTCCACTATGTGTTCATCTGACTCCACCAACTAACATTTTAGCATGAGCTGATCAACTTTCGTAATGTTGTTCTTCAGAGAAGAATATCTTTAATGAAGTTTATGAAGTTTTATAAACATGTCCTATTGGTAATGGGAAGAAAGGTATTCATGCTGGATCTCCCTATCTTTAAATCATGTGATGATTTTACTCTTTGCGTCCTGTTGTCGAACATGGTTCAATTTTTTTCACCATAATAAAGTATTTTTAGAGATTGATGACTACTAATTTAAATTATTTGTCCTGAGGAACATCTTTATACTCAAAAGTTTGTTTTATAGTTTAGATTCACTCAAAAAACTCATTCGGATCAATGCGACCATTAAAATTTGGTAAATAAATCTTCTTCCAAAATCATTACCTTTTTCTAATATTCCATGTCAAAAGACTAGGATATTCATTATTCATCACAGGAAATTTACTTATTGAAAGGATTTACTTCCTCCTCCCAATCTAGTAAGTCATCATTGTGATTATGGGTGACCAGTCGAAATTGTCTAATCTCAAAAGAGACAAGTTTTTGTTTCGGTTAAGGATTTTTTATTGTTATTCTCCATAGTAAGTTTCTAGACATTTCTTTGAGTGTTTCTCCTAGGAAATGTTGTGTCATTTTCTCCTAATTAGGATTTGGCGGATATAAGTTTGTATTAGGTTCAGTTTTATGACTTTTTTATATAGGAGCAAGAAAGACAAATCCCTAAAATTATAGGATTTATCAGACTCTAATATAAGATGGCACCATTCTAATGCTCCTAGAAGGTGCTTAGAAAACAAATTTAGCAGCAACATGGCTGCAAGATACTAAGGGGATGAGAATATGAGAGTCCAACAACATTTGTAAAGAGAATGTTCGATGCGACGAAATGGTCAATCGACGAAACGACAAGGTACAGACGGTGAAGGAGATCAACTACCTATTTTTGGGCAAACTACAGATGCACCACTTGCAAAAAAAAATGACTACAACACTCTAGAGAGCAGAAAATCAGAAAATAAGTCTACAAAATAAATAAAAACCCAACTAAAGTCTCAAAGAGCCAAATACAACATATAAACAATCTCCTAAAAGCAAATAACCCTAATTAGAATAAAGAAATAGAAAAAAATTAGAAAGGAAAAAATCTACTGAAATTAAAACATGAGTGAGCAGGCGACTGTTTGCCCCAAACCCCTCCCCATTCTCCCCCACAATTGTAGGATTTTCCACGATCCCATAGAATCGTGGTATTTTCCCACACGTCACATCCTTATTTCTCTTCTCCTACAATAATCCTTCAATCGGCTATTTTGTCCATCTCGACAAATATGGTGATCACAGTAGAGCTTACATGCCAAGAAGTTGCCTTATTCTTCCACGCACAGCATGAACAACGTAAACAGATGAATATGTTGAATGAATTCTATCTAGATTTTTCATGTTTTCTCCTCGTCATCCTCTATTTTTTCCTCTGCGCTATCTAGTGTTTCCCTCATCATATTGCTCCCCAGCTTCAAAGTGCAATGTTTTCAAATCACTAGCAAGCTGCTTCCACTATCAAAGCCATCAAAGGGAGAAAGAAAAAAGAGAGGATTAACATTTTGGGGAAAATTTGTTTTCCCCTATTGCAATTTTTGGATTCTATAAATCCTTCTCCTTTCTGTTAGGCGTGTAGATTTCAAAACCACGTTCCTCTTGTTATTTTATTTTTATTCATATCCTATATGTTTTCTATACTTGTTACATTTTCTATGTTTATTAATTTATTCATTTTTTTTTGTTTAATTCTTTATGAGGAATAGATCATTTCCATTTATGAATTTATTACGGTTTTTTACTTTGAATGAGGGTTTTGTAATCAATCCTCATTCCAAAAGTATTTTTCCAAGTCATTAGATCCTTTTTTTTTTGTTATAGTAAGTAATCCTATCATTAATTTAGCATTGCATGCTTTTGAGTTATTTTTTTCCCAATCGTCCCCAAATAAAATAGCCTAATTAAAGAACAACATAACAGAATTAGGGGAAGAACAATTACGATAGTACTGCCAGTGCGATAATCCTAATGACTGAAAAACTAAAATAAGTGAAACCTGAAAGTACCACAGAACTCAAATTTTGCACAACTTCGAATATGACTGTTATCATTAGCTATAGTTCAGGAAAAGGCAAACCTATTGTCATCAGACGGAAGACAATTAAGCCTAAGCTGCACATTTTCCATTTTCTACATAAGTATTTTCTATTTATATTTCCATACATCATAAGGGTAATTTGCTTGTATAGACTATTCTAACATAGAACTAGATCCCAATCTAACTACACTTTGTACTCTATTAGGATTCCGGACGAAGAAGAAAAAAAGGGAAATGAAAATCAGAGCAATAGCAGTTTGATGCAAAATTTACGACCATACCAAGTTTACTGAGTTCAGATTTCTGCAAATTTTGGATAATAAAACAGTACATATTGTAAAGATCTAAGATCAAGAGAACAAGAAATATAAGATCTAACGACAAAATTATTTGACAAAACATGATGAAAAATATATCTAGAAGGGTGCTTACTAATGGCGACAGCTTGCTTTAACAGTGTGAGGCTACTATCAATGACCTGTCTTGCAGAAGCACGGATAGTTGCATGAAGGATTGCGCCAGCACCCACTGTGCTACCATGACAGAGCAAAACAAAGCCTTGAAGCACATTGAAATATGCCTCCATGCTCTCCTCCAGTTGTTTGATTTCTGGATCTTCTCTGCTCCAAAGCATCCCGACTGCAAGGAGTGGACACAGACGTCAATAAAAATCAAACAGAAATTATTTGGCCTTCAAACTTGAACTTCTGTCAGGGCTAAATTAATTTTCTTTATAGCCACTTTATAGTACATTATGTTCATGTGAGCAATTTTAGACAATTCATTTTCTATCACCGACATAATAAACAGCATTATCCCAACTGTCCAATTGATCTTAAAAGATTATAAGACTACAATTCTAAATTTTCTTTTAAGAATATTTGGAGTTATAATGACAAATTTAGAATGAAAGATTTACATACATA
>NEWO01000891.1:169574-180431 GCA_003013225.1 Phalaenopsis aphrodite
ACATTACATGCTTTCTCATAAGATTGCCCAAATTTCAAAAGTCAATCCATTACAATATTTGATGACCTCTCCGGATGTCTAGGAAGATTGTCGATGATCTTATTGCAATTTGATATAACGTTTGTTCACCTTCGTGGGACAGATTTTGGCAGACTTTGTCGCTACACACCTACTTCCAACTGGTTCCCCTTTTAATGATGACCTATCAGATGAGCAGGTAGAACAAATAGAATTCTCCAGTGCGCAATGCTAGGAAATGTACTTCAACAGAGCTTTGTCAGCCAGAAAAGACAAAGGCTCAGGCACAATTATACAAAGAAAAGTAGGTATTGGTTTGATCTTTATCACGCCAGATAAGGGTTTGCTAAGGTTCTCATACCACCTGACAGATCCATGTACCAACAATAAAGCAGAATATGAACTCTATTCACCGGATTGGAGTTGGCAATCTTGAAGGGTATAACAAACATTGCCATCTATGATGACTCACAACTCTTCACCCAGCAAGTCGTCGGACAATACAAGATCCTGAAAGCAAGATTAACATAATACCATCAGTAAACGATGAAGCTGCTGGAGCAGATTTTCTATGTGACTTTCTACCGTATTCCTAGGAGAGATAATGCCCATGCCATTGCTCTAGCGAAACTCGCTAAGGAGCTTGCTTGTCCCCCGAAGGATTCCTTTGAAATCACAATACAAGGAAGACAAGTCCTGTCTAGAATCAACCTCGAAACAATACACAAGCTCGGGAAAGAAGAAACGATAAATGTAGTTGCTGATATCAGTGAAGATTGGCATAAGCCATTAATAGAATATTTGCATACTAGAAAGCTGCTGGAAGACAAGTCAGTAGCACATCACATTACGAAAAGGGATATGTCATATGCTCTAGTAGGTGATGCCATCTACAGAAGATCGTTCAACCAGATGTGGCTACGTTGTCTAAGCAGATCCGAGGCATATAATATTGTCAAAGAAGTACATGCTGGATTGTGTGGTGCTCACCAGTCTGGGCCGAAGATTGAAAAGATGATCAAAAGACTCGGATATTGTTAGTCAGCAATAATGTCTGATTGCATGGATACAGCTAGAAGATGTCACCAGTGCCAGTGCATGAGGTGGTCCTACACCAAGCTACGAATGTGCTACACCCAACTATCGTCTCATGGCCATTCGAGTGTTGGGACACTGACATAATATGTCCGATAAACCCTCCATCTTCAAAAGGACACAGGTTTATACTTGCCGCTACAAATTATTTCTCCAAATGGCCAAAGGCAGTGATGTTACGAGAGGTTACAACACAAAACGTTCTTCAGTTCTACAAAGTCAAATTGTCTTCTTTTTCAGAGTACCGCGAAGAATAATTTTTGACTATTTAACAACTTTTAAAAACACAAAAATAAATAATTTTGTCAAACGACACAGTATAGATTAGAGATAGTCTACAATTTACTATCCCAGAGCAAATTCCCTGGCTGAAGCCTTTAACAAGACACTGGTACAGATTTTAAAGAAAACACTAGATGAAAACAAAAGAGATTGGCACAACAAATTATTTAAAGCTTTGTGGGCCTACCAGACAACATTCAGGACTCTCATTTAGTGTACACCCTACATGCTTGTGTACGGGTTCGAGGCCGTACTACCGTTAGAAATTCAGCCGCTGTCTCTCAGAGTCACTATTGCCAACCAACTCACAATAGAAGAAAGTGCAAAACTCAGACTTAAAGAACTGAAGATTCTTGAGGGAAAATGACTTGAAGTAAAACAACACTTGGAACTTTATCAAACAAAGATGGTACAAGCTCATGACAAATTGGTTCGCCCAAGGACATTCAAAGTGGGTGACCTCGTACTCGTGCTCAAAAAGCCTATTCTTGCACGTTGAAAGATAGGTGGAAAATTCAAGCCAACTTGGGAGAGACCGTTTGTCATTGAAAAGGTTTACATAAGAGGAGCCTACCGGTTAGTCAACTTCCGGGGTGAAAGACCCATGCTACCAAGCAACGGATGATACCAGAAAACATACTACGTAACCTGACATTGCATGCTATCGCTTAATTTTAAAATTTTGATTGTTTTCGGATTATCTATGTGGTCGAAAGTCAGCGACCGGGTCCAGAAATTCTTGTAATAAAATTAACCTCAACATAATGAAAATTTTTGAAAATTACACACTTTAGTTTTCTCTTTTTAAACTTAATATCCTACTAAATTAAGCAACATGCACACATATGTAGACAATCTTCTTCACGAAAATAAACTAAAATTTTCTTTAATAAATACTTTATTTTATTCTTGTTCACTTTAAGTTTCAGCTCATTGATATTTTTCTTATCGTCGGCAGAGAAATGTAAGGCCAGAGGCTGGTCTTCGCCTTTAAAGATGGCAAGAACCTTGCACTCAACAAGGAAATGGCACCGCAGGGTGGGACCATAGAATTTGACATGGAATTAAGTAAAGTTGACATGGATTATGAGGGCCTTCTAATGTATGTCGTCAACCTTCAGGAAAAGGAAGGGCTGCTCTCACAGCTATGGTTGATGACCAAAGATAATTCATCACTGAAGCGAAAGAATGTATTGGTACAACAAGACCCAATGGAGGGGCCCAGTTACCTACCGTCCATGATAGCTACGTCGACTTGGGGCCTAGTCATTATCGATAATGAAAGACTACTGGCTGCTCTGCTACGAATAATTCAATGTAGAAAAGCTAGCCACCAAAAGCAGAGGGCTTTCTTTCGAGAAGAAAGAAGATGGCAGAAAGAGGCAGAGAATTTACTTACCCCTATTCTTGATGGGAACATTTATGATCCAGGCATGAGAGAAACCTCTTCCAGCTTGCCTGCTATAGATGAGGAGTCTGGGTTTGTTACAGAGCTGGAAATACCACCAGCTTCACATGTTCTTTGCACGGGTCGCCCGAGCTGCAACACTTAAATACCTACACAAGCGTCAGCTACAGGGGCATTCGTGGAGTGCATGGACTGCAATGTCTTTCACCTGCAATGCTACAACACTTTAGAGGAGTATGCATCTACTGATGAGGGATCTCAGACCGCTGATTACCTGATGGATGCCGAGCCATATGTCCCGATGGATGCAGAGTCATATGTCTAGAGGGGTACAGAATCATATGTCCCGTCAGACACAGAGTCATACATTCCGCTGCAGACAGAAACAACACCAGCTTGGGTTGTCATCACCGTCAAAATGAGGGAACATCCTCGACAGCCGTCGATCATAAGTACAACATTGTACTATAGAATAAGTAAAGTGAGCAAAAGGGACTTTAAATTCTATGAAGAAGTGCAAGGGAGATTCATCACTATGTTAAAAGGATTGGAATTATACACCAGGGTCTTCTCAAAAAGTGATGAATAAAATATTCTCAACTTCAATTTTGACCTGAGATAGAGGTCAAGCAAGCCTGCTTATGGAAAGGATCTATTTTGAGCCAAGAAAATGGATGCGAGGAAAGGTGAGGATCACTATCCAGTGCCGCTGCTGCTATAACTTCACCAACGATAGATAGGGAAATCCTCCTAGGATTCTCAGACATGATCAGGTGGATTCACTACCTCCAATGGTAAAGTGGATGATTAAAAGAATGGTCAAATGAAATATACTGCCAGCTAACTGCACTCCTAATAGATGTATTATTAACATATATGATGATGGAGACTGCATACCTCGGCACATTGATCATCATGACTTCGTGAGGCCTTTCTTCATGGTCTCATTCATGAGCAAAAGTAATATCCTATTTGGAAAAGAAATTGATGTCTTTGGTCCTGGTAAATTTAGAGGAGCTGTATAAATTTTGCTGCTTATTGGTTCAGTGCTAGTCCTTAAAGGAAATGGGGCAGACGTCGCCAAACACTGTATTACAGAGGTTCGACACCGTAGGGTGTCCGTGACCTTTCGAAGAATGAACAACAGTAAAATGTCACATGGATTTCAATCAGATCCATAATTGGAGAAACTGCTACCGTACGAGCTATGAGAGGGTTGCACCTCTAAGCACATACAAAGGGAACTCTTGTTCTGTAGTGTGGCTTAAAAGATCAGCTTGATCAGGAGCTTGCCTCATCAGAGATAGACATTCAGAGGATTCCTTTCCACTTTGTTGCACTACATTATAACATATATGATATGTATTAGACATGCTCAGCATATGATATGTACTTGGCAAGGCCTTTTTTTGGATGTACTTTGATGCAATCTGTGCATTGTACTTTTTGAGGCTTTGGCCTACACTCAACTTGTAACACTTATTGGAGTAGATGAATGAAGTTTCTTTCAGAAATTTGTTTGTTTGTTCAATTGCCTTTTTGTGCGATGGATAAAACCATGTACCATGCATTTGTTTGGGATTATAATGAACAAAGAACAAAACAACAAATTTTTTTAATATAATAAAATTTAAATAAAAATAACAAATAAGCAACGAAACAACTTTCTTTTGAAAATCACCCAACAAAAATTGAATTTTGAGAACATATTTTGAAAAATAAATATGATAAAAAAATAAGAAAAGAAAATAAATTTGTTGAGTGGATTTTCTCGATTTCGGGGTTTCTTACTCTTCGCTCGCGCAACACGACTATCCTTGTCTGCACTAATTCTATTCATACCCCCGTGGATTTCACATTCTGCGCAAAATATCACAAAATTCCACACATCTTCCTTACCAATGTCAACCTTATCATATGACACATATCTTTGAATTCAACACCACAAATTCTTTCTTTACTTTTAATTCTCTCTTTAGAATCAGTCCATAACTTCTGATTCACTCTTTTGAGGTCGGTACTTAACTTGTAACTATCCTTAGAGATTGATCATTAACTTTCAATTCTCATTTTAGAATTAGTCCTTAACTTCTGATTCATTTCCTTTCGAGGTCGGTCCTTAACCTCCGACTCTCTTTTGAGATTGATCACTAACTTTCAATTCTCATTTAAGAATCAGTCCCTTACTTCTGATTCACTTCTTTTGAGGTCAGTTTTTAACTTTTGACTCTCTCTTTTGAAATTGATCCTTAACTTTCAATTCTTATTTTAGAATCATTCCCTAACTTCTGATTCACTTCTTTCAAGGTCAGTCCTTAACTTCCGACTCTATTTAGAGATTGATCAATAACTTTTAATTCTCATTTTAGAATCAGTCCTTAATATCTGATTCCTTTCCTTTCGAGGTCGGTTCTTAACTCCCAACTCTCTTTCAAGATTGATCCTTAACTTTAAATTCTCATTTTTGAATCAGACCTTAACATCTGATTCTCTCCTTTGAGGTCGGTCCTTAACTTCTTACCCTCTTTTGAGATTGATCATTAACTTTCAATTCTCATTTTTAGAATTAGTGCTTAAATTTTGATTCACTTGTTTCGAGGTCGGTCCTTATCTTACGACTCTCTCTTCTGAGATTGATCCTTAACTTTCAATTCTCATTTTAGAATCAGTCCCTAACTTTTGATTCACTCTTTTAAGGTCGGTCCTTAACTTCCGACTCCCTTTTGAGATTGATCCTTAACTTTCAATTCTCATTCTAGAATCAGTCCCTAACTTCTAATTCACTCTTTTGGAGGATGTTCCCTAACTTCCGACTCTCTCTTTTTGAGATTGAACATTAACTTTCAATTCTCATTTTTTAAATCAGTCTCTAACTTCTGATTTACTCTTTTGAGGTTGGTCCTTAACTTTTGACTCTCTTTTGAGATTGATCCTTAACTTTCAATTTTCATTCTAGAATTAGTCCCTAACTTCTAATTCACTCTTTTCGAGGTCTGTTGACCTCACTTTTGGTTGAGGTTTAGTTTTTCCTCTTTAGTAGCCTAAGGTCTAGCCTTAGGACTTTCCTATTGACTATTCTTAGAAAACTAGAAAAGGCACCCTCACCACTAGAAATTCCAAACTCTTCTCTACTCAACTTAAAGTTCCACATATTGGTCTCAACATCTAAATACTTAGTAGGTGGGGTCACTTTGGGGGAAACTCAAGATTAGTCACCCTTAGGACTGGTGGACCTTAGGGTTAACCCTGGGTGTTGGTCTGGAGGTAAGGCACTCACTACTCTCATCTACACTCACATTCACTCACAACCCTAAACTCAAATTTCTGGCATAGATCCCTTGATCTTTTTGGGATACTCATGTAGATGGTCCCCTAAACCGACCAGCCTTAGGGTTATGGTTTGGCTAAGACCACTATGTAAAGGACCCAAAATGGGGTTTCCATTGGTCCATGGCTTGTTGATGATGGTTGTTACCTCAACTCTGCCAAAATACTCATCTTGTTCTTTTACCCCTAAAACACCCCCAAATTACCAAAATACCCCTCTTGGGCCAAAAATCCCAAAAATTCCAAAAATTCCCAGAAAATCCTAATAAATCCCAAATATTCCCAATTTCATTTCCCTCAACGACCACATGACCCATTTTGGCATATTTAACCATCTTTAACAAAAAATCCCTAAATTTGCCTTTAAAGACCCAAATTTCTCCAAATACAACTCAAATGTTCATCAATTTAAAATCAATTGACCTTAATTCCAATCCTAAACTCAAATTAACTTTTGATATGACCAAAAAAAACCAAATCCAAGCTCAATTGGTCCATAATTGGAGCCCAATTTTGATTTGGGTCAAAACCCCAATTTTGACCATATGACCTAATCTCACCAAATTGAACCCATAGCCTAGTCAATTGGCCTCAATTAATGTTGAAAAATCTTTATAACATTCCTATACAACAAAATCAACCATGAATTGGCCTTGTTAAAGTCTCAAATCCATTTTTATTTTGGCCTAAATCCAAAATTCTCAAATTTAGCCCAAAATTGGCTAATTCCCAAAATTTCACCCAATTGATTGCCTTAACCCCCAAATTGGCATCCATTTCATGTTGAAAACTCTTCATGAGGTCCCTAATGACCATTCACAACAATCAATTTAGACTTATCCCAAGGCTAATCCAAGCTAGACCTAAGCCTAGCACAAAATGACCAAATTGACTACAAATCAAAATTCTCTCAAACTGACCCCTCAAGTTAACTCAAAACCATTTCGATTCTTCACAAAAGTTGTTCCTTAAGATCATATACACAAAATGCAACATTTCCAATTGACATGGATAACCTAGCCCAAACCTAAGTTTTGGTCATTTGCACCCACTCGGACCCATGCACTAAATGTGACCTAACCACCCTAAAGTCACCAAATTAACTTCATCACAGCCATTAGTTGGACTTAGTGACCAGTACAAACACCTTGAAACCACCTAAATCAAGCCATGGACCAAAGGTCCCCCAAATCAAGCCATGGACCAAAGGTCCCCCAAATCAAGGGATATTATTTCCAAAAATGCATGTGCTTAAGATATAATTACCAAAATTAGGTATTATTGCACTAAATTGCTGTGACATATTCCCCTAGGTTCCTTGAGCTCTTAGCCACCTTCCACTGGCCGGCTGGCTAGCCTAGTGGCTAGAGAAGCTCAAAACCGAGAGCCACCCCCATGGAGCTTCACACAAATTAAACCTAGAGGCCAACTCATCCAAATCAAACTATGGAGCTCCTCTGCCCTCCACCTAAGCACCACATTACACCTTCTAATTGGCCATGATAGCCAACATAACCACATTTTTATAAAAGGCCACCTCCAAGGCCGTTAAACTAAGTGCTGAAATTTCCTTAGTGAGACCTCTCCAAGCTTCACACAGAGCTTCCCTAAGATCTCTTCAGTGCATTCCAACCATTTTCCTTCACCAATTCCCATTGTCGGAGCTCAATTTTGAGCTTGAAACCTTGTCAAAAACTAGGATAGAACCCAATACACCTCCGCAGTCCACCCAAACTCAAATTAACTCTACCCACACCTTCACAATAGTGAAAGAAGCAAAGCCCCATTGAATCCCCCTTCTACAGACCATCTACCATAGCTCTAAACAAATCCCAAATTTGGCCGTGATCAAATTCATACCTAGGTCTTACACCAAGACCGGGGACTCAATCCCTAGCCTCTTTGGATCATAACGAATGTGCCAGGACGCTCTAATCGAAGCTTCACTTCTCAGAGCAAAGGTATAAAACCTCACCTCATCCCGAGCCTATTTTGATTCTCCATTTAATTAGACTTAATTTAATTGCATGATTACCGTATGGATGTGTTCGTCTCACTTAGACGAGTCCATAGGATCAAACCTGAAGTGATTTGGTTGAGTCTAGGCTGAGATCTTAGGGTTTTAGTGTGGACGGTCACGAGATCATTCTATTGGGGACGATGATGGGGAGCCATTTGATCAAGTGTGTATCAAATGGATGGAGGAGATCGAGCCGGACGACGCTTCGGGACATAAACAACAGGCCGAGTCAGCAACTATGTGGATGGAGGCGTCCAACCAGAGCGTGCCATGCATGCCTTCGGAGCCGTCGTAGGTTGAGGTGGCACGCACGGTTTAAATAGAAAAATATGGCTTTTTCTATTTATTTAAATACCCCTAACTTAGAAAATCCATAAATTTGTGTAGAAAAATTGCAAAAATAAAATAAAAATAACCTCTTGCTTAGTGAACAGAGGAGAATAATGTGGAATAAACTTCATGTCCATTTGATGCACAAAATATTTTTAATTAATTAAAAATTGTTTGGGATCATTTAATTGTCCATGCATATTGATACATCACCTTGGTTTGAAATTTTGGCATGTTGTGGCCTCTGTCAAGGGAAACATCCTCCGATTTTTTCAAAGTCAGAGGAGGTTCTTATACAGAGATCCATATTTTTCAAGATCTTGCACATTATTTCCTTAAAATAATCATGGAAATTAGCATATTGATTAGAAAAATCTAAGAAAANTTTTCAAGATCTTGCACATTATTTCC
Source organism: Phalaenopsis aphrodite (assembly GCA_003013225.1). Classification (NCBI taxonomy): domain Eukaryota; kingdom Viridiplantae; phylum Streptophyta; class Magnoliopsida; order Asparagales; family Orchidaceae; genus Phalaenopsis; species Phalaenopsis aphrodite. The sequence goes on from NEWO01000891.1 coordinate 178,466, forward strand.
TTAAAATAATCATGGAAATTAGCATATTGATTAGAAAAATCTAAGAAAATTTTGGAAGGTCCACTATGACTAGAGGAGCTTTTGGAAATAATTCCATGAGTCAAGTCATTTAAAATGCACTTAAGCTTTACAAACACTAAATCACTAAAATAATTAATTTTGGAAAATATAAAAATTTAAATGACTTGATTTTTTTATCTCCACTGTGGTTTATGATCCAGAGAACTCATTATTAAAAGTTCAAAACATTTTTAGTTCATTTGATGACTTAAGTTGACTTTTAAAGATAAATACACGTTTGACACTTAAATGATTTTTAAAAATCAAAATATAACTCAAAAAATTATGAAACTTAGTGTCTTGAGTTATCTGTGATCAGGGGTATTTTATAAAAATAAAATATGATTTAGAATAAAAGCTTGATTTTTAATCTATTTTAAATATTTAAAATAATTAAAAATTCATTAAAAACACAAAAATAACAAAATTCATGGAAATGTTCTAAATTGCTTCCTAATCACTTAGGAACAATTAGAATATTTTTCCTAATTTTCTAAATAAAGATATTGAATTTCAAAGCTTAAAAATAATTTATAACGGCTAAAAATGAGTTTTGCACTAAAATAATTCCAATAAATCAAAGAAAAATTAGAAATTTGCTCCTTTGGGTTCTCAAACCTCAAAGAGACTTTTCAAAAATACAAAACTTAATTTTCATCATTTAAAATATTTAATTTTTTTAAAATAACCCAGAACTTAAAATAATTCTAATAAATCAAAGAAAGTTAAGAAATCATGAAATTTGGTCCACAAGCTTCTTTTGTCTAAATTTACCTCCAGTAAAAAATTTAATGGATTAGGACTTACCTTTGTCAAGTTAGAAATTTTCTTGGAAAAATCCTATTTTTGCATGAAAATAATTATATAAATTAAATTAAATTTTTAAAAATCACATTTTCTCCTCTGATGTCTTAATTGACCTATGAATAAGGTAGGATAAGATTTTCAAATTCATTTGAATTGAATTTGACAAATTATGAAGTGTTAGAGCCTTAGGGGCAAATGTGTATTTTTGGAAATTTAGCCTTAATAAAATTTAGGCTTAAGTCAAGGAGGGAAATGGGTAACCTTTGATCTTAATCAATTTATTTGATGCTTGGAATACAAGGGGTTAATTGGTAGAAACCAATCTCACTTTCCTCATTAAAAAGATAAGTTAGTAAATTTCTAAATTATTAAAATTTGAAAGTTTATTAAAATTAACTGATCCTGGACTTAGGGGTATGAATTTTGAAGTCAATAATTAATCAATTTAATACCCCTATTTTGATTTTCAAATAAAATCCAAATCATGAATCATGACCACTTAAAGCTTAACCTTTTTAAAACTAATTAAGACACTCACCTAGGTCTTAAGGGCTTAGTGGTGACTTTGGCCAAATCAAAATGGACTAAATGAGGATTATATAAATAAAAATAACATAATCATGCATTCTTGAAACACCAATTAGCCCAATTAGGGTTAAAATTTGGCTAACTGTTCCAACAACACTAACTTGTCTCTTTATGGGTCTTCACCCACATAATTCTTAAATTGAACCACAAGTGATAATTACCTTATTCATAGGTATAATTGAGATATCAATGTTCTGTAAGTAATAAGGGTATTTACATGATGACTTATTAAGCAACATAATATGTTCAAAAGAACTCGGGATTTTCCACCAGGTAGCGAGAGAGTAGCACAGACCTGTTTCTTTCTCTAGATCTGTTGGATGTCTTGAAGATCTACTAAACTTAATATGTTTTGCTTGACAAAATCATCCTTAATTAAAAGGACCCACCAAAATATGACATAAGGTTAGGAAAACCACCAGAACTTTACTTTTCTTGCTCTCCATAAACTGCCTTAACATGCATTTTTAAGTTTCAGGTGGTGGAACGAGAAGACTCGCCAGGTACACTT
>NEWO01000891.1:204594-226419 GCA_003013225.1 Phalaenopsis aphrodite
CCATAGTATTCAACTTAGCCTTTTTGCCCCTAAACTCCCCCAAATTACATAAGTACCCTTGAAACTCTAATTTTGGCCAAAATCCCAAATTACCCAAATTTGTTCAAAAATCATTTCAAACTTTTTGAAAACATCCAAATTACCCAAAATCACAAAAAATGCCAAATTACCAAAATGCCCCTCCTTCGCTAAAAATTCCAAAAATTCCCAAAACCTTCCAAAGATTTTCAATTTCATTTTTTTCAACTACCACATGACCCAATTTGACCAATTTAACCATTTTGACCAAAACCCCCCAAATTACCTTTAAAGGCTCAATTTCCCTAAATTCACCTCAAATGTCCATCAATTTGGTCCCAACTTCTCCCAATTTCAATTCTAAACTCAAACTCACCTTCCATCTGACCAATATAAACAAAATCCAAGCTCAATTGGCCCATGCTTTGAGCCCAATTTTGATTTAAATCAAACCTCCAATTTTGGTTCCATGACTTGGTTCCACCAAATTAAACCCCATGGCCTACTCCATTAGTCTCAATTTGAATCCTAATCTCTTCATAACAATCTTACACATCAAACATGACCTTAAATTGGCCTTGGTGAAGCCTCAATTTCATTTTAATTTCAACCAAATCCAAAAATCTCTGATTTTGCCCTAATTTGGCCATGTCTCAAAATTCCACCAAATTGATTGCCTTAGCCCCAAAATTTCCACTCCATTCCTTCATGGAAAATCTTCATAACATCTCCCTTGATCATTTAGAACATTTAATTGAGCCAAATTCCAAGCTTAGCTCATCTTAAGCTAAAGTCTAGTCCAACATGCCCAAATTGACGAAAATCTCAAAATCCTTCAACTTGAGCTTCCAATTGAACTCAAAATTACTTCAATCCTTCACCAAAAATGTTCATTGCAATCATCTACACAATTTGGTCAATTAATTGAACTCAAAATCATGGCTAGCCTAACTCAAACCCAACATTTTTGCCATTTTGACCCACATGGACCCATGCACCAAATTGACCTAGGCATGCAAAATTGGTTAGGACAAAGCCACCACAGCGAAATTTTGGGCCTTATTGAATAGGCTAAACCACATGGAACCACCCAAATGAGCCATGGATCACAGGATCCCCAAATTAAAAGATTTATTTCAAAAATTTCTTAAGCTTATGGGATTTTTGCCAAAACTAAACACCTGCCCAAATAAATTGTTGTGAAAAATTCCCCTTACTCACTTGACCTCCTGGCCACCTCCCCTAGCCCTGCTAACCGGCCTAGTTGCCAGAAAATGGCCAAACCAAGAGCCCCCCCATGGAATCAAACCCAATTCAAACTTAGAGGCCACCTCATCTCATTTTAAATTTAGAGCCTCTTTGCCCTCCACCTAAGGAAACTTTTTCACCCCCTAATTGGCCATGTCAGCCGCCCTAAGCCAATTTTATAAAACCTCACCTCCATGGCCATAAGAAGTGTGCTGAAATTTTCTCAAAGAGACCCCTCCAAATTGCTCTTAGAGCCCTTTTAAAACTACATCAATGCAACCCAACCACTACATTACCCTAATTCCCCTTGCCATAATTCAATTTTTTAGCTCAAAACCTTGTCAGAGACATGACAGAGCTCTCCACACCTCGACACTCCACCAAAATCAAGTTAAAATCACCGCCTCCTTCACCACAATGAAAGAAGACAAAGCCTCATCAAATCTCCCTCCCACAAAGCCTCCACACTGGACTTTGAGCAACACACAAATTTGACCTTGATCGAATTTGGGTCTAGGCCTTTCACCACAGCAAAAGGCTCAATCCTTAACCTCCTTGGACCTCCACAAAAGTGCCGAGCACCTCTAATTGAAGCTTCCCTTCTCAGAGCAAAGGTATTGAACTTCCCCTCTTCTTGAGCCTATTTTGATTATCCATTTGATTAATTGGTTAGTTTGATGGCATGTTTACCGTATGGATATGTTCGTCACACTTACACGAGTCCATAGGATCAAACCCCATGAGATTTGGTTGAGTCTAGAGGGAGATATTAAGGTTTTAGTATGGACGGTTCTCGAGTTCACTCTATCGGAGACGATGACGGGGAGCCGTTCGATCGAGCATGTATCGGATGGATAGATGAGATGAAGCCAGACATCGCTTCAACACATAAAGCACGGGTCGAGTCAACGGCTTCGTGGAAGGCGACATCCAACCAGAGTGCGCCACGTGTGTTTTTGGAGCCGCTTAGGATCTAGTTAGCGCCGCACATTTAAATAGATAAATATGGTTTTTTTTTATTTAAATAAATAGCCCTAACTTCAAAAATTCTTTTCTTGGTGTAGAAAAATTACAAAAATAAAAGTAAAATACTATAGTGCTCAGTGAACAGAGCAGAACAATGTGGAAGTGGTTTGAAGTTTATTTGATGCATGTTTTATTTTTAATTAATTAAATACTATTTTGAGTCTTTTGATTCTCCATGCATGTAGACATTTCACCATGGCTTGAAATTTTGGCATGTTGTTGCCTCTGTCTTAGAGAACATTCTCTGATTTTTCGAAAGTGAGAGGTGATCTCTAAACAAAGATCCATATTTTTCAAGCTTATGTCTATTATTTGCATAAATTAATCATAAAATTAGCATGTTGCTTAGAAAATTCTAAGAAAATTTTTGAAGGTTTGCCCTGACCAGAGAACCCTTTGGAAAATGTTTCATGAGCTAAGTCATTAAAAATGCACTTAATTTTCATCAACCCTAAAACACAAACAAAATCAATTTTGGGAAACATAAACATCTAAATGACTTGATTTTAACTCTCCACTATAATTTGAAGTTCAGAGAACTCCGCATAAAAACTTCAAAATATTTGGAGCTCATTTGATAACTCAAATTGATTTTCTATGTTAAGTGTCATTTTTAACCCTAAAATGATTTTTAATAATTTAAATATAACTCAAAAAGTTATAAAAATTTGTTTTTGGAGTTGTCTGTGATCAGAGAAATTTTCTAAAAATAAAAACTTCATTTTTCGCTTATTTTTAATATTTAAATAATTAAAAATGATAAAAATCACAAAAATAACAAAATTTATGAAAATGTTCTAAATTGTTTCCTAAGCACTTAGAAAAATTTGGAATATTTTTCCTGATTTTCTAAGTGAAGATATTGAACTTTGAACCTTAAAATAATTTTTAAAGGGTAAAAATCAATTTTCACTAAAATAATTCTAACAATTCAAAGAAAAATCACAAAAATGTGAAATTTGTTTCTCTCGTTTCTTTGACATCATAAATAATTAATGATAATATAAAACTTAATTTTCCACATTTAAAATATTTTATGGTTAAAAAATGCTCCATAAATTAAAATAATTCTAATAATTCAAATAAAACTCAATAAATCATGAAATTCAATCCCAATGATTTCCTAGTCTAAGTCTACCTCTAGTTAAAATTTAAAAGGATTAAGCTTTGCCTTGGTCAAGTTATGGATTTTTATTTGAAAAATCCTATTTTTGCATAAAATAAATATGTAAGTTAAATTAAATTTTGAAAAATCACATTCCCTCCTCTGATGTCTTAATTGACCCATGAGTAAGGTGGAATAAAATCCTCAAAGTTATTTAAATTAAATTTGACGATTTATGAAGTGATAAAGCCTTAGGGGCAAAAGTGTAATTTTAGAAATTTGGCCTTAATTAACATTTTGGCTTAATTCAAGGAGGGAAAATGGGGCAACCTTTGATCTTGATTAACATCTTTGGATGATTGAAACACAGGAGATTAATTGGTAGAAACCAATCTCACTTTTATTAATTAAAGGATAAATGTGTGAATTCCTTAAATTATCAAAATTTTGGAGTCTATCAAATTAAATAATCCTAGACTCAGAGACATGGTTTTGGGTGTTAATAACTCACCAATTTAATACCCCTATTTAATGATTCAAATGGTTTTTAAAAATTTTGATAATGAATCATCATCACCTAAAAATTCAATCTCTTTCAAAATATAACTAAAACATCTATCAAAAGTCTAAAGGGCTTAGTAGCGACCTAGGCTAAATCAAATTTGAATAAATGAGGATTAGAAAAGTGAACATAATTGAACATCTTTAAAACACTACAAGCTCAAATTAAAAAGTTGGCTAAGTGACTTGATGACATTAACTTGGCCCTTTAAGAGACTTCACCCACATAATTCTCGAATTCAATTATAAGTGATAATTACCCTACTCTTAGGGATAATTGAAACATCAATGTTCACTGAGCATTAAAGATATTTACAGGATGAGTTATTAAGCAACATAACAAGTTTAAATGAGCTTGAGACATTTCAACAGGCAGTGAGAGGGAAGGATGGACCTGCTTCTTTCTCCAGAGCTGTTGGATACCTTGGAGATCTACTAAACTTAATATGTTTTGCTTCACAAAATCATCCTTAACCAAGTCAATAGGGACCCACCAAGATATGACCTAAGGTTGGGTAAATCACCAAAACCTTACTTTTCTGCTTTATGTAAAATGCTCTCAAATGCATTTTGAGTTTCAAGTGGTGGAATGAGAAGACTCGCCAGGTACGTTTTTTATAGTTTACAGTGTCGTCTTTCTTGTTCTTTCATACTGTACTCTTTTATGCTTACAAAACTTGCATGCTAAACAACAATGTCACCCTGCATGAAAACTAAAACTATTAGGATAACAACAAAACCAAATCCCAAAACAAAAATTAAAATCAACCAAGATAAAAATCACTTCCACAAAATTCAAAATATAAAACAACTCAATATTTAATAGCAAACATCATAAAAAAATAACAACTCCAACTAAATTAAGGCATCTCTATTTGATGATCAGGAATCCCTCGGAGGAGATAACTTACAATTGTTAATGAGGCTTCCCATGATCTAAATGAAAGTATGGAACTCACTAAGTTGAGTTTAGTAAATTCATTTAGATTAAGTGAATACAATATAAAATAGTGGTATCAGAATGAAGGAACCATAAGATTCTAACTGGTGTTGCTCTAATTAACTTTAACATCTCCCATAAAACTTAAAGAACTACAGTCATAGGGCCACCTGATTTAACATCATAACTTGACACCCTACAAAACTCAAACTCGTCACGACAAGGAGCTTGGAGCTAGCATGGTGGGCAACATGACCATCTTCAACAACAAGAGGATCTACAACATCATATCTTTCCTTAGAATTAAACAACCAAGCCATAGGACTTCAAGGTTATTTGCTTATGCAGCATAAATCCTTAACTTATCTTTAGGCATTTGTATAATCATATTGTGCAATTTAAACCCTAACTTGCCTTAGGATTATGAGGTTGTCATCCGTCACAACCTAAATCCTCACATCTTCCACGCTATTTGTGTGATCGTTTCACACAAATGTAAGCCATAATAAATTAAATCTGTAGGATGAAACACATAAATAACTTCTTCTTAAAACTGAAGCCAAAGCATAGGATAGACTGGGAAGTCTTCGAGGTTTTTCATTGGATCTATGACATCCCCTAGATCTTCCTTATTTGGACTCTAAAATAAATGTTACAAATTTGAACCATTCCCTTTTCACACCTCTTTGCTCGATCTCTTTGAAAAGTCCTATTCTTTTGAAATCCTTGAAGATAATATTTCCTAATTTTTATCGAGAGTTTTCTTAGATGACTTCGGTCATTTAGGGTGTAATTAACTATAGGGGCTTGCCCTTATATGAAGCTCGTCTGAACCCAGCTTAATATAAACCCTATTTGATTATTTATATTAAATAGGAGAGATTATCGACAAATAAAATAGTTTCATAGACAAAACAGATGTCATACATTTCTTAGTTTATTTGATCAAACCTCATTCTCGAGTTTTGTGTTTATCCTTCGGGTTAGATATGAGGTTTGAGGTATAGTACTCTTTCATTTAAACTGTGAAAAATATGGGGTCAGTTTGATTTCATATTTTTCTAAACTATATATATATATATATATATATATATATATATATATAAAAATTTCCTTTCGAAACAGGCGATGAGATTCTGATTCCGACGACTTACAGCTTCTTACGGGCAACTCCTCAACCAAAAATTGTGCCGACATGTGGATTTGATTCACTTGACTTTGCTTTAGAACTTTGATTATGTGTATAGTTTTGTGTCAGTGTTCTAGTGCTGTGGTTTGATTTCGACGGTGAATTATAAATTAGTTTGCTTTGAGGATGTAGAAATGTGATTAGAAAAATGTATTTGTAAAAAATGTATTTTCATATATAAAAGTTAGTTTGGTGTTGTTTGTGAATCATTTTTAGATGAAAATTAATGTTCAAAAAGACTAAATAAACTTTATAGTAAATTAAAAGGAAATTGAAAAAATCAAAAAAATAATTTTTTGGACACTTGCGCCGATGGCGTTGGTATGGGCAACGACAACGCTCTCGACTCGAACCAACCCAAACACCCTTAAAATTTGCAATTTGCACAATGAAACACCATTTTAACCCCTTGAGTCACCTTCAACCTCGAGTTTTTACAACTAAGGCTTGATATTACTCGGATTTGAGGAGATTTTAAGGCAAACAAAGTTTGGATTTTATCTTTTCTAATTAAGAGCTACACTTTGAAACCAAAATTTTTTATTTTCACCAAGGATTTATCTTACATTACCGAGATCTGAAATTTTGAGATTTTTTGGAAGATTTTGAAAAAATCCTTTAGTGAAGAACACTTACTTAGTAGATTTAAGTTTAAAACGTTTCACTTTGTAATTTTTGGAATTTTTGGGAATTTGTTTGGATTTTATCAAATTTTCATAGATTTATTATGACACCTAGAATGAATAAAGAAAAGAGAAAGGTAGATTTTGATGATCAAAAGTTTGCCAACTACAAGACCAACATTTGCTTCAATAGTCTACCTACAACTAAAAAAGTAATTCGGGATCAAGGATTTAAAATTTCAAGAGGAGAAGTTGAGAGATTAATCAATGCTCGACAGTGGGAGAATTTCTGCTACAGTACTGCCGAGGCAATTATTGGTTTAATGATGGAGTTCTACGCCAATTTCAAGGTGACTTCTAAAGACTATGTGTTTTTCCAAGGGAAAATGGTGTAGTTTACTCCAAGGAAGATTAATGAATTTTATCTGTTGGAAGATGTGTATAGCTGCCAGTATAGATCTTTTTCTACTATGAATGAGGCCTTGGATGAGGTTATTTTTTTTCTTACTGATGGAAGAGGAATATGGAAGGTGAAGAATGAAGTTAAGGTAAACTTTCCTCTTTCTATGTTAAATGTAGTATCTAAAGCCTGACACTATTTTATTTCTGGAAGAATGATATCAAAAAATCATCACAGTGAGGTTACAAGGGATAGAGCCATCTTGAACTTATGTATACAATAAATGAAAAGGATAGATGTAGGCTCTATTATTGATAGGAACACTCAATCTATTTCTTTTGGAGAGACTTCTAGAGGTTTAGCACACCTTGCCTTGATCTTCACACTATGTGAACAGGTAGGAGTTGATTATATACCATATGAGGAGAGGATTGAACCTCTAAAACCTATTGGGCTTGCTAATATAACTTATGAATCTCATGTTGGATGGTGATCTGGAAGTAGGACTAGGGATATTCCTTCTACTTCAGGGACTTCTAGTACCCCTACTATCCAAAAGCTTATGGAGCAAATGGTGATCCAACAGAGAGATATTTTGAGAATGGATCATGGAAAGGAAAATATGGAGGGTAGAAATGCTCACTTTGATGATTTGATAAGAAAGAAGTTCGAATATGATGCCGCTTATGATGATTCAATGGTCATATTCATGAAGGGTGATCACTCAGTTCAGTTTCCTACTCACCCTATTTTTACTCCATATCAACAGAGAAATTGGATGTGGAAGAAGAAGAAGAAGAAGAAGAAGACAATGATTGGTGATGCTTTAGTTAGATTTTTGTTTAGTTTATGTTTAATTGTACTTTATTGTTGAGACTGTTTATTTGTGGACTGTGGTACTTCATTTTGTTGTATGTTGTGTTGTGAAATATGAATTTGTGAGACTGTTTTAATATTGTTATTATTTTTTAGTATTTTATTGTATATATTTGTAGTAAACTCTTTCTCAGCAAATTTTTATATGTATTATGTGTTATTTAAAATTTTAAGTCTTGTAGCTTTTCATATTAGCACATGCAATATTTCAGAGTTATGTTTCAAATCAGAAGCTTCAACAGATATGTCTTTTCTTTATGTATTAATTGTTTTCTTAAACCCTTAATTTTTCAGTTCTTCATTTAAAATCTTTTAAAAATTTAAGTTTGGGTGGAAGAAAAATTCCTTTTTAAAGAAAAGAAACTTAATTTTATTTGTCCTCGATTAGTTATATTTTCAAAATATTTAAAAAAAGAAAATTTTAACATGACCTTTGGTATTAGAGGGTAACCTTAGATAACTCTATCTATGTTTCTAAATATATAGTAAACTTAAGTGAAAATTTTTAAGAATAAAAGTTAATTTTAGTGATTAAGATATTTGGTATGGTAGAATAAGACTATGTTTTTCTTTTTTAACTAAAGAAATTAGCATTTTTGAAGTATTAAAAATCTTAGAGATTCATGTAAGAAGAAAAGATAAAAACTTTATGAAAAATCTTTAAAGCTAATATAAATTTATAAAGTGAAGGAATGTGAAAGTTTTTAACTTTAGGAAGAGGATAGTGAAGTTCAAAATCATTAAAGGCTGTCTAGATATATTAATACTCACATAAAAAAAGAGAGAGAAAGAAAAGAAAGAAAGAAAAGGAAACGAAAGAAAAGAAAAAGGATTGAAAATGATCCTAAAAATAAAAAAAAATAAAAGAAGAAAGATGTGAGGAAAAGCTTGAGGAGATGCCTAATTAAAAATTTGCTTCACTTGAATCAACTTAAAGAAGAAGGCTTGACTACATTTTCTAAGCTTATATTTAAGTATTAGCATATTTACTATTAAAGTTTCATGAAGTTATTTTCATATGAATATTCTAAGTGGCTTTAGTATGAATAATTTGTAATTTTCCTTGAAAAGAATAGAGAATAAAAAATCTTAGACTTGACTGCTAAATATTCTTATACCTTTAGTGTTAACTAGAGTTATTTTGAATTTTTCTTAAGTGATATTATTCTATTTAATGATATATGATATGGAAATCTAGAAGTTAAAATCTTTACCCTAAGTAATATTTTTATGTGGTAAAAGAGTTACATGAGGACAAGTATCATTTAAGTTTAGGGGATTTTGATGCACCAAAAATATATGCATTTTTAGAATTATATTTTATACCCATTTTTGGTAATATTGTACTTTAAAGGAAGGTATTTTCCATGTTTTCTTGCAAGTTTTTGATTTTTGGGACTTGAAGCAAAAAGAAAGCAAAAAGATGGAATTTGGAGAAAAAATGGAGATTTATAGGAATTACTCAACGCCAACGGCGCCAGAAGGACGTTAGACGACACAGACCTATAGAAAGGATGGGCGTCGACAGTGCTTATGCTGGTGGAAGCATTATTTCAAGAAGATTCGATGACTTTGGAAGCTTTTTGAAGAGTTTTTGGATGCATCTATTGGAGAACTGATCTAGGCTCTATTTAGGGCCAAAATTTAATCAGAAACCTCCCCCGCCCCCTTTGCACCATTTCAACTTCTTCCACTCAATTCAGTTTTCCTCTCAACACACCTACATTCCACGCCATTCCGCACTATGAGTTAGTTATTATTTTTATAGTTTTGGGTCTTTGTAGTGAGTTTAAGTGTGAAATCTTCTTTAAGAGGTGTTGGAGAGGAAGAGAAGTGAGAGATTTCTTCTTCCTCCATTTCTTAAGAGAGGCTACAAAGGATTTGCTTTGAGAAAGAGTTTTAGATAAGTATAGTTTTTTTATTATTATTGTATGAACTTTCTTTTATATATGAAATTTGTGTTTTATTGTATCTTTCTCATGAAGTCTGAGTATTTTCCTTTATCTTTCTCCCTACTCTGAGATATGGTGAAATGAAGAGATAATGTGAATGTGCCAATGTTAAAATTTAAAATAAATTGTGATGGTTTTTCAACTCCGCTTTTAATTTACTTTTCGATCTGACCAATTGAATTGTTAAAATATGTTATATACCAACCTAGGCTCTATTTAGGGTCGAAATTTGATCTGAACCCCCAACCCTTCGCACCATTTCAAATTCTTCCACTCAATTCAGTTTTCCTCTCCACACACCTACATTCCACGCCATTTCACCCCATTAGTTAGTTATTGTTTTTGTAATTTTGAGTTTTGTGGTGAGCTTAAGTGTGAATTCTTCTCTAAAAAGTGTTGGAGGGGATAAGAAGTGAGAGATTTCTCCTTCCTAAATTTCCTAAGAGAGGCTACAAAGGAATTGCTTTGAGAAAGAGTTTTAGATAAGTGTTGTTTCTTTATTATTGTTGTATGAACTTTCTTTTACATATGAAATTTATGTTTTGTTGTATATTTCTCATGAAGTCTGAGTAGTTTCCTATATCTTTCTCCCTACTCTAAGATATGGTGAAATGAAGAGATAATGTGGATGTGCCAATGTTAAAATTTAAAATAAATTGTGATGGTTTTTCAACTCTGCTTTTAATTTACTTTTTGATTTGACAAATTGAATTATTAAAATATGTTGTGAAATATATGATCTCGGAAATTGAGTATGAGTTCTACAACAGAGTGAGAATCACAGTTAAGTCCATGAAAAAGTATTTCGTTCATGGAATTAAGTGCAAATAAATAGGAAAATATACTTTCTTGGGTGTAGAATTGGAGATTTATAGGGCGATAGACAAAAAATCTTCAATTTGATCTTAGTGTTTAAAAACTAAAGTGAGAGTTAGCCTTCAGGGGAAGGGAAGTGGGAGCTGGTATCCTCCTAGCCTAACCACAGATTTTTGGACTAAACTTAAAATTAGCTAACGATTTTGTATAACACTGAATCAGGGTAGAGAATTAAAATTACTCTTATTTGGTATAATAAATATATAAACCATTTATCTCATCTCATTTCACAAAAAAACTTATTGTAGTGGGCAAGATGCTTTTTCATATTAGAAAACTTCGTCACATAAACATAGTTTAGTAGTTAATAATTTTAAAACCTGCTTTTAAATTCTACTAGTTGTAAATAATTTAACTTTGATAGTATCTTAAACATTCAAAATTAGTGACAGTAATTTCATTTGATTTTTGTAAATTTTTTTATTAATTTATAATTTCAAATTTAAATCTTCCCTGTGGGATCGATATTTGGGACTTAAACAAAAAGGCTTATATTACTTGATAACGACACGTATACTTGCATAGAATCCCAATCTTCAGAGCTTAACATTATTATTACTAAAATACCACATCAAGTTTTTGGAACCATTGTAAAGCAGAGTCAACTTTATAAATTTTACACAACTATATTCAACCGAGATCTTCAAGAGATCTAATTAAGTGCAAGTGGTCGTAGGGTTAGGGGTGTGTGAAAAAGTGTAGCATGTACAAGCTAGCCTAACCAAGACCAGACAACCCACAGTTAGTCCTAAGGCTTAACCATCCTATGGGGACTCTTCTTGAGCTCCCTCATATTGATCTCACCTACTAAGTGCTAGAGGTTAGGACCAATATGTGGAACTTCAAGTTGAGCAAAGAAGAGTTTAGAATTTCTAATGGTGAGAGATCCCTTTATAGTCCTCTAGGAATAGTCAACAAGAAAGTCTTATGGCTAGTCCCTAGGATACTAAGGAGGAAACTATACCTCAACTAAAAGTGAGGTAAATAAATGTACCCCCAATAGGTGTGGTGTGCTTAGCAAGCACACCGCGCGTATTGGTGTTGACCGAAGAGATCAACAAAACCAACACAGACACCTAAGCTAACATGCCTAGAACAAAAAGTAGAATTGCATGACAGTTCTTTCCATTGAGGAATTAGCAAGTGAATATTCGATCGAAATTGAGGATTCAAAACTCTTGCTGGAGATTAGAAGGAAAGGAATTCCAAAAACAACCACGATGGTCACGATGAAGATTCAATTTCAATTTGATTGTTAGAAAACTTTCAATTTGATTGTTAGAAAACTTTCATTTTGATTTCAATAGTTTTGGAGGATGAGAATCAGAATTTAGGTACTGACCTCAAGATGATAATTAAAATTTAGGTATCAACCCCAGAGAGAGAACCGTAATTTAGGTACCAACCTCGAAAGAAGGGCATTAGAATTTATGGGAATTGAAATTTAGGTATCAATCCCAAAAAGAGAGTCAGAATTTAGGTACCGACCTCGAAAGAAGGGAATTAGAATTTAAGTACTAACCACAAGATGGGAGTTAAAATTTATGTATCAATCCTAGAAAGAAAATTGAAATTTAGGTACCAACCTCGAAAGAAGGGAATTAGAATTTAGGTACTGACTACGAGAATTTCATGAGTGTGGAAAAATTTCTCGAATAGGAAAGTGAAAATTTTAGGGAATTTAAAGTAATCAGACAACCTTGCACTGACCCTAGAATTTCATGGATGTGGAAAATTTCTCGGAAGAAAGGCGGAAAATTTATTGAATTTAAAGAAATCAGATGACCTTGCACCGACCCAGAAATTTCATGGATGCGAAGAATTTCTCGGAAGGAAGGTGGAAAATTTAGGGAATTTAAAGGAATTGTATGACCTTGCGCCAAGCTTGGAATTTCATGGATGCAGAGAATTTCTCTGAAGGAAAGCAAAAAATTTAGGGAATTTAAAGGAATCGGACGACCTTGCACCAATTTTGAAATTTCATGGATGCATAAATTTTCTCGGGAGGAAGGTGGAAATTTTAGGAAATTTAAAGTAATTGATTGAACTTGCACCGACCCTAGAATTTCATGGATGCGAAAAATTTCTCAGAAGGAAGGTAGAAAAATTTAGGGAATTTAAAGGAATCAGACAACCTTGCACCGACCCTAGAATTTCATTTGAAATGTTGCAATAGTGAGGGCTCCTAAAGCATTGCAGTATCAGATGTTGCATCCTCAACCTCTAAAATATTGTGGGAATTAGAATTTAGGTACTTTCCTCGAATTCTGAGATTGTCGAGATTTCATGAAAATATAGAGATTTTGTAATGTTGAGATTTTGTAGAGATATAGAGATTTAGGAATGTTGAAATTTCAAGAAGATATAGATATTTTTGAATGTTGAGATTTAGTGAAAATATAGAGATTTCAAAAAGTTGAGATTTCGAGGAGATTGTGACAAATTTGTGAAGTCAAAGACATTCATGTTGCATAAGCAGGGAGTGAGGAACCTCGAACTTGAGAGGAACAAACTCATCCAAATATATCATTTCTTTTCTTGTTGTCTTTATCACATTTAATTATCAAAGTATATTTTTAAAATCTAATTTATGTTGGTTGATTTTCCAAAATAAATTTAAATTTTCGTACCAGACTTTCGTTGTATTTTTTTTTGTTCATTATAATTCAAAACTGACGTATGGTTCCACGACTCCTTATCAATCGCACAAAAAGGGCAATTTGACAAATATGTTGAAATCTGATAGAAGTTTCATTAAGCTACTTCAAACAGGTGTCACAAACTGAATACATGCCGAAATATCAAAAGAGACAATACTTGAATATTTCTAAAACATCATATGCGGAGTACAAATCATATATGCCGCTCTAAAGCAGTACAAAAAGGTGACAAAAACTGCCTATCTTTCCTGTGGGGTGAGCTCATGATCAAGCTAACTAAGCTATGCTCCATGACAAGAATTTCTTTTACATGTACTTAGAGGTGCAACCGTCTCATAACTCGTACTGGAGCGGCTCCTCCAACTATGGATCCGGACAGAACCAATACTGTACTTTACTTTCATCCATTTTCTGAATGTCACAGACACTATGCGATGTCGTACTCCTAGAATGTAGTGCTTGGCTAGATCTGCTCCATTTCCCTTTAGAATTAGTACTGAACCCAATGAAAGTGGAATCTCGACAGATCCTCTGAACCCCTCAGGGCCAACAACATTGACCTCTTTTTCAAACAGGATGTTACTTCGGCTCATGAATGACACCATGCAGAAGGGTCTTACGAAATCATCGTGGTCTATGTGTGGAGGGATAACATCTCCTTTATCATAAATATTAATTATGCAACTATTCAGAATGCAGTCCGCTAGTAGTATACTCCATCTGACCATGCTTTTGATCATTCTCTTTTTCTCAGAAGGTAAAGCACCACCTTGCCATATCTGAGGATGCTCGGGGGGTTCCCTTTCTTATCTTCGACAAAGTTATAATAGCAACCACACTGGATGGTTATCCTACCATTCCCATGCAAACCAACTCAACTTCTGTCTCTCAAGTCAAATACACGGTCAAGAATTCATCTTTCATCATTTTGAGAGAAGACTGCTGTATATAGCTCTATGCCTTCCAAAACATTGATGAACTTTCCTTAAATTTCTTCATAGAATTTAAATTTTTGATTTTTAACTCTGTTCATCCTCTCTGATTCTGTTGTATGAATCCTTTGAGATCATCTGGGTGGTTCCCTCATCTCCACATCCGTAGGATACCATGTCTGACTCGGCTCTGTAGATAATGGAACATATGATTCAATATCCGGGTATGCTGCCTCCAGGCACCCTGTATCAGCAGCTGTGAACTCCTCAAAGGAACTGTAGTGATCCAAGTGAAGGTTATTGCATGTTGGGCACTCTACGAATACTCCTCCCATCGATGTTTGTACTAGAATCTCGATGTTGCACAACAAAAAACCTTTATAAAATTCACTAGGAATTGCTCGTAGCGTCTGTTCTGCAACAAAATCGGTCTCATACTCTGTAACAAGTGGACTAGAAGAGGTATATCTCATGCTAAGTGTATTTTATACCTCTTTCATACGTCTCTTTCTTCATCTAAGAAGGCTCTGTGCTTGCGGTGATTAGCGTTACGACGTTGAGTTCTTCTTAGTTGCACATCTGGCATTCTGTCTTCATCAGCACCGAATAAATTCCCTATTGATGTGGTTATCATAGATGAAAAACAACTATTTCCTTCCATCAAATTTTGTTGTGTTATCACTTTCTTTCTCTTCAATAAGAAGTCTCCTTTGGTACCTATCTTCAGCATTAATGGTAATCCTTCTTTCTCTTGGTGACTCACTATGTCCATTAGGAGACTCTCATAGTCCATGTTGACCCAACCGAAGTCTAAGTCGATGTCTATGATGCCACTCTGGGCTGCTCTTTCTTTGTTCAGTGAAAGATTCAAGCCATCTCTAAAGGAGAAAATCAGCTTTCATCTCGACATTTTTCTATGGAAGACAAAAAAATATCAATGCGATGAAATTCAGCACGATCAAGAACAAAAGAAAAACTATTTCTTAAATACAAGTTTTATCTTATAAAAGCACAAATTTTATTTATTCACTTTAATTTAATTTAATAATATTTCAAAATTCAAGAAAAAAGGAAGAAATTAAAGTGGATAAATTCAGAAATTTTTTATTTTATTGAGGTTAATTTTGTTACAAAACTTTGGACCCAGTCACAGACGCTTAAACAATTAAATAACCTCAGAACAAGCACCATTTTCAAAAATATGTTTCTAAAAATGTCAACTCATGTAGTATAACTTCAAGTAGCGGCCATTAATGGGCAGCATAGGTCTTTCACCTTAGAAATCCACCAGCAGGTAAGCTCTTCCTGAATAGTCCTTCTCTATAACAAATGGTCCCTCCCAAGTTGGTTCAAATTTACACCTATTTTGCGGTGTGCAAGAATAGCTCTTTTGAGAACGAGAATGAGCTCACCAACTTTGAATGCCCTCAGGTGGACCAACTTCTCGTGAGCTTGCACTATTCTTGCTTGGCAGAGCTCCAAATGTTGTTGTGCTTCTAGTCTTTTTCCCTCGAGACTCTTCAATTCTTTAAGTCTGAGTTTTGTACTTTCTTCGATTGTAATTTCGTTGGTGACAGTGACTCTGAGAGACGATATCTAAACTTCTTGCGGCAACATGGCCTTGAACCTGTACACAAGTGCATAAGGTGTACATTGAGTGGGAGTTGTGAACGTTATCCGGTAGACCCACAAAGCTTCTAAGAATTTATTATGCCAAACTATTTTTTTTTCATCCCATGTTTTCTTTAATATTTGCACAAGCGTAATATTGAAGGCCTCAATCAGTTCATTTTCCCTGGGATATTAAATTGTGTAGTATCTCCAATCTATTCTATGTCATTTGACGAAGTTGTTAATCTTTGTGCATTTGAAGGTTGTCCCGTTATCGAAAAACACTCTGTGCGATACACTAAAATGGTAGGCAATTTGGCTTTTAAAAAATTACAGAACATGCTACGTTGTAACCCCTCATACTAGCATTGCCTCTACCCACTTGGAGAAATAATCCGTAGCGACAAGAATAAATCTATGTCCCTTAGAGGATGTAGGGTCTATCGGACCTATTATGTTTGTGCCTAAAAACTCATATGACCATGAGGCAACGGTTGGGTGTAGCACATTCAGAGGTTGGTGTAAGACGAACCCATACACTTGACAGAGGTGACACTTTCTAGTTGTATCCATGCAATCGAATATCATTGCTAGCCAATAATACCCGAGTCTCTTGATCTTCATTTTCATCTTTATCCCTAACGGGTGAGCACCACACAACCTGACATGTACTTCTTTGACAATATTCTGCGCTTCTTCTCTACTTAAACATCGTAGCCACATCTGATCGAATGATCTTCTATAGAGGACATCACCCAACAGAGAATACAACATAACTCTTTTTGAGATGTGTGTTGGCACAATGTTAGGGGGGATTGTCCCGTGGAAGCTGTCGGTCACCGGAATGGAAATCTTGTCACCTGCTTGAGAGGGATATTTAATTTATATATATATTTAAATTTAGAAAAATATGAAATAAAATTGATCCCATATCTTTCAAAGTTTAGATGAAGAGCACTACACCTCAAGTTATATATCTATTCCAAAAGATAAACACAAGACTTGAGGGTGAGTTGCGATTGATACACCTAAAATATATAGTGTTTTTGTACACATTTTTTAAACCTTTTTTTTGAGGTATTGTGCTTTAAGGAAATGTATTTGTGTGTTTTTCTCGTATATACAATCAAATGGATGGAAAATGCTAAAAGATTGAAAAAAAGTCAAATTTGGAGCAAAAATGAAGAAATGTACAAAAATGAACTGGGGCACCTAAGCACCCAGGATTGGCACTTAAGTGCCAGAGCATCCACGCCTAAGCGCCACATACCTCACGCTTAAGCGCCAAAGTTATTTACTTGAAGAAATATTAATTGGACCAAAATTTTTAAGAGGTTTGGGAAATAGCCCATGGACACGAAAATTCATTCAATTAGCTTTTAAGGAGCTAACTTCTAGAAGATTCATTGAATAGAGCACCTTTTTGAAGAGACACCAAGACACCCCTTAAATTTTTATAAGAAAAGAATTATATTTTTCAAAAGAGAGGGGCCAACAACCAACCACCAAAATTTACAACCGCCGCCGCCGCCGCCGACCACCGTTACTTTATTTTATTTTCTTTTAAGTTTTAGTTTATATTATGAGAGAATGAAGAAAATTCAAAGGAACTTCAAGATATTTGGTGGAGATAATTTGAGATAAGTGTTATCTTTGTGACTACACTTAGTTTTTAATTTTGATTTCTTATTTTTGTGCACATGATTTTTACTCCGTGGATTTTAAGTAGTTTTCTTTATCTTTTTCCTTAAAATAACAAGTGATTAAAAGCTTTAAAAAGTTGTGGGAAGAATTAGATTTCAATGTTGGAAGAAATTGTGATGATTCAATACCTTGCACTTCATTTACTTCTTGATTTGACCAATTAAGATGTAACATCTGTTGTGAGAACATCTAAGATCCGAGAAGGTATTCTCTTACTCAACAAATAGTTGGAATAACATATTGATTTCATGAATGAAAATGTAGTTCATGGGGTTGAGTGCAAATAAATAGGGAAATATATTTTTAAGGGTGTAGAATTAGAGGACTTTAGAGTGACAGGCTACAGCCGCCAATATGATTTACAGTTTTAGGTTTTGATACAAGATGCTAGCACCCAGGTAAGGGAAAAGAGTGAACTCTAGAGTGAGAGCTAGTATATTCCCTGCCTAGCCAATCTTCAAGACTATTCAAACAATAGATTAACCAATGTTCTTTATAGCATCTCTAGTAAGGGTAAAGAATATTATTTCTCCTATTTGACACAACACATTTAACATGCTTCCACAACTGAATTTCTATGTTTATCACTTATTCATGATATGGAAAAAGATATTTTACTTATATTGTCTTCATCTTGCAAGTGTTTCAGCTAAGTTAATTAGTTGCTTAATTTATTTTCAATTATAAAAAATTACAAAAATAATTGAACTTTTATTCTTGTCATAGCATCTTAAGTTTATGTAAGAATATATATTACTAAGTATTTAGTTATCTAAAACTAATCCTTCCTGTGGGTTTGATATTTGGGACTTAATCAGAAAGTTTTACATTACTTGATAACAATACGTATACTTGCGTAGTATCCCATATTGAAATATTATAAATATAATCGCATACATCACATTTTACATCTCGATATATATAAAGTCGGTATCAAAATTTTGGTGCCATTGTTGGGGAAGGAGAAAGATATGAGAAATTTGCAAAAATTTTCAAAAAGAAGTTTTTGGATAACAAACTTATTTGCAAGTCTTATTTATATTTTAAGTTTTATTTTAGGAATATTTTAGTGTTGTTTATATACAAAGTTCTTATTTGTGTGTTTTTTATTTTTTGCTTTATTTTATTTTATTTTATGTTATTGTGTTTTATAGTAATGTATGCATAGTTCAGGTTCCGTAGGACTTGTGCCTTACAATTTTGAATTAGAAAGAACTATTTGAAAAGTTAAAAAATTAAAAATTACTGAAAAATTTCAAGAAATCGCAAATCAAAACAAACAAAATGTAGAAGAGTTTAGAAATTTAAGAGATTATGCAAACCCTACGGCAGATGAACTTCATTGTAGTATTCAAAAACCCACTATAATGGCTAATTAATTTGAACTTAAACTAGTTATTATCCAAATGGTATCAAATAATCAGTTTTGGGGAGCACCAATAGAAGATCGAAATTTACATCTTGCCAATTTTCTAGAATTGTGTTATACATTTAAATATGATGTTGTATCAGATGATGCTTTAAGAGATAGATTATCTCCTTTATCATTGAGGGATAAGGCTAAGATATGGTTACATTCGTTATCACTTGAATCTATCAGAACTTGGAGTGATTTAGAACATAATTTCCTTGCTAAATATTTTCCAGCATCAAAGACTGCGAAGCTTAGAAATGATAATATATCTTTTATTCAGTTTGAAGGGGAATCAATTTATGAAGGATGGGAGCAATTTAAAGAACTCTTAAGAAAGTGTTACCATATTGGTTAATAATTCAAACATTTTACAATGTATTAGCTAGATCTCTTAGATTGCATGCCTAAAAATTACCTATTTTTTATATATATTTTATGCTCAATTTTAATGATTTTTAATGATATTACACTTTAAGGAAGTTATTTTGCATATTTTTAGTTTCAGGTACAATAAATTAAATTTTGGAGAAAATGAAGCAAAAATTGTGCAATTTGAAGTAAAAACGAGCAAGAAAAAAAATTCTGACTTGGCACATTTTCATATGTCTTTCTATGATTAATATACTTTACATTTCTCACATGTTTTTGAAAAAAATTAGACTTTAAAGAAAGTTTGTTTTAATGCTTATTTTGTAGGTATATCTGTTACGAGCAAAACACAATTGAAACGGGGTGAAATGGAGCAAAACAGAGCAAAATAGTGAAGCTGCTGCATGGTGGCGCATGATGTGCCAAAATCCAGAGAACTGGAGCATAATGCAGCGATTTGGCGCCAGATGCACTGGAGACAAATTTTGGTGATCAAGGCGGTTCGGGAAGTGTTTTTGCTCGAATTTTCAAAGGAAAACTTGTTCTAAAAATCCCTTGGAGTGATTCAATGCATTTAGACACTTTGAAAGGTTCTTTTATGAAGGGATATGTCTCTTGGATCAATGGGCATATATTTTGATATCAAAAGTGTTGACTTCTAAGACCGCTATTTGTTAGTTCAGTACTAGTCCTTAAAAGAAACGAAGCACACATCGCCAAACACTGCATCCCAAGGTTGCGACACTGTATGGTTTCAGCAACTTTTCGGAGCATGGATGCCAATATAATGCCATACGGATTCCAACCAGACCCGAAGCTGGAAGAACTACTGTCATACGAGCTATGAGAGGGTTGCACCTTTAAGCACATGCAAAGGGAACTCTTATCCTGTAGCGTGTCTTAGAAGGCAAGCTCGATCCGGAGCTTGCTTCACCAAAGACAGACGCTCAGACGATTCCTTTTTACTACATTTTTGTTACAGTAGATTAGACATGCTCAGCCTATGATATGTACTTAACATGAGATATTTTTTGATGTACTTTGATGCAATCAGCATAATTGTACTTTTTGAGGCTATGGCCTACACTCAATCTGTAACATTTATTAGAGTAGATTAATGAAATCTCTTTCAGAATTCTTTCTGTTTGTTCAATTGCCCTTTTTAATGCGATGGATATAAGCCACGAACCATATGTTGGTTCGAGATTACAATGAATAAAGAACAAATTCATTTTTGGCGCAATGGATATAAGCCACAAACCATTTGTTTTGTAAACCTTTCTAAGGAAGATTCAAGTTATGTTCAAGAAAGTTTTGAAATTTCGGACACGATAGACAAAGATAAATCATTTTGTCCATCTATTGAAAAACCTCCAGAACTTGAGCTGAAATTAATTCATGAACATTTATAATATGCCTTTTTAGGAGATTCTTCTACTTTACCTGTTATAATTTCCTCGAAGTTAACAAAGGAAGAAGAAGAAAAGTTAATGAAAATTCTAAAAAATTTTAAGAAAGCTTTCAGATGGACAATTGCTGATATTAAAGGAATCAGTCATTCAATTTGTATGCATAGAACTAATTTGGAAGAAAACTGCAAACTCAAGGCTGATCCACAACGGAGATTAAATCTTGTTATGAAGGAAGTTGTAAAGAAAGAAATTTTAAAGTGGTTAGATGCTGTAATTTTTTTATCCTATTTTAGATAGTGCATGGGTTAGTCTAATTCATTATGTTTCTAAGAAAGGATGAGTAACTATAACTGTGAATGAACATAATGAGTTAATACCTACTAGACAAGTTACAGGATGACGAATATGCATTGATTATAGAAAATTAAATCTTGCCACTAGGAAAGATTATTTTCCATTACCCTTTCGACATCAAATGCTGGACAGACTAGTTGGGTATAAAAATTTTTATTTTCTGGTTGGATATACCGATTATCACCAAATTCAAATATCTCCTGAGGATCAAGATAAAATAACATTTACCAGTTCTTATGGTACTTTTGCTTTTAGAAGAATACCCTTTGGTTTATGTAATGCCCCTGCTACATTTCAAAGATGTATGATGACAATTTTTTTTTATTTAATTGAAAAAGGAATTGAAGTCTTTATGGATGACTTTTCAGTGTTTGAAACTTCATTTCACTCATGTTTAGAACATTTATCTAAAGTTCTTAAGCGCTGTGAAGAAACAAATTTAGCCTTTAGCTGGGAAAAATGTCAATTTATGGTAGCAGGAAAAATTATATTAGGTCATCAAATATCAGAAAATGGTATGGAAGTAGATCTTCCTAAAATTCAATTGATTGTTAA
>NEWO01000892.1:9834-27581 GCA_003013225.1 Phalaenopsis aphrodite
AGAGCAACAGAAGTTTCAACTCTTAAGAATTTGCAATAGCCGCCAACTTGAGTTAACGGGGGCTGGATATCTCCGAAATTGATTTTATAGCAATATAAATTTTTAAGGATTAGCACAATAATTAGTTACTAAAAGCTCGGATTATAATCATGAATCTGTTACCGATTCTTTGGGTCAGAAGTAGTTAGCGGATTATGGATCTTATGCCAAATGTCCCGTTGAATATGCACTTGAGAACATCTGTATCACTTTTTAAACAAAACTTATCTTAGTAAATCTTAACTTGATATAACAAATTGCTTACTTTTTGTGTTTTCATTTTCTTTTATGTTACAGTTGTATTTTTAGTTATTTAAATATGTAAAGCTTTTGTAAACCAATTCTATTAATTTTTTATTAAAAAAAATCAAATTTTATATTCATCTTCTCTAATTATTTATAAAATAAATATTACATTTTTTACTTGAGAGGTTAACTAAGTTATTTAAATAGAGTCTTACGCAACATTCAAAATATGAAAAATGATTAAATATAACAAATATGCCAATATTTAATTTGATACGAAATCTTAACTTGAATTCAATGCAAGAAAACATAGAAAAATTTTTTTTTTTGTCACTGTGTCAAGAAATTTTCCATACGGCACCGGCTGCGATACACCTGATCGCGAAGCTGTTTTTTTTTATTGTCACAATGGGAGAATCGCAACCGTTGTCTGTACGGTGTTCTCCATGCAGACAAAAGCATGGAAAATTTTTTTCTTTGTGTGATAGTTGGATTTTTATAAATTACTAATAAAAAATATGTTATGTTTGAATCAACTAAAAAATAATAATTCATTCACTTTTTTAGAGGGGGGTGTTCAAACCCGGTACCGTGATATCTTTCATTTTGTTTCAAACCAAAGTGCTACGCATTCGAGCACAATTTTATTATTTAATAATTATTTTAAAAAATTGATTGATTTAATTGTTTATTGAGTTGTGTGCAAGTAATGCAATAATGTTAATTTTGTGTCTTGTTGACTCTAATCCTTCTTGACTCAAGTATTTTTCATATGGTGTTGGATTGAGCTCATATTAGATCACATTGGATTATTTAAGCTTAGCTATTATTGAATCCATCTTTGTACTTGAATTACAGCCAAGTAATGGAGTATCAGGAAGGAGAGAGAGTAAGGGAAGAGAACAGAGCAGGTTGAGAAAGATAAGCGGGGATATTTAGTTGCTACGGGGAGAAGAAAATCAACTTATGGTTTGCAGTGAATACCATCAATTTATAGGGTTTTGTGATGCCACGATGTTGTGAAGCAAGTGATAGTAAGACAAGTGTACATATTGCTCAAATAATATACAGATTTTAGTCTATGAATTGATCACATAGGAAACTTTTAAACTTTTAAAGCACGTGATGGTCTTAGTTTACTTGTCCTACATTAACTTGCAGAAATCATCATGTTGAAGATCAAAACCTGATGAGCATCTAGATCGCTTCTATCGCCTATTAAAAGGTCCTTATAAAAAGTATATTGTGACATAGTCAAGTGGATATTAAAAAATGCTCACTCCATGGCAGGCACTAGAAAGACCTTACTGTAAGAAATGCGGGATGTGATATACATGATGCTTTAGGGTTAATCAAGTCAAGCGGGATTGATTTTGTCAATTTTTTGTTAGTATTTAATTTACATGAATTAATACAAGATGTTTACATTTAATTAAAAATATAAATTCACAAGATAATTCAAAACATCATGTTATTTTTCTTAGACTTTTCTGACCACAGGAAACCTACCAAAATTATTCTTATAATTTTTCAAGTGATATTTTGATTTACATAATTAAGATAAGCCAAAATGATCACCCTAACTTGAAAATTAGACCTATAAGCATAAAGATGTTCTCTGACCTTCGAAAAATCAGAGCATATTCCCTCTGTGATGAGGAAGGAACTCTAAAAATTTCAATCATGGTGAGCCTTCTTCAATCATGGAGAATTAAAATACCACAGATGGTATTAAATTAATTAAAAATCATATGATTAACAAACAATTTTTATTTTTAGTCCACATTATTCTCCTCCATTCACTAATCACGAGGATATTTTTCTTTTGTTTTTATAATTTTTCTATGCTAAGATGTGATTTTTTTAAAGCTCTAGTATTTGAATAAATCAGAAAATCTTGATTTATTTACTTATCCAGCTCAGCACCGTGCATCCTAGGTAGCTCTAAACCGCGCACGCGTCGCTCCGCCATTTGACGCCGCAAGCCATGTAGCCTCCACGTGGGCCATGATTTATAAACCATATATTTATTTGGCTTCATCAGAACTGTTCACTGAATAAATGCGAGATCGAACAACATCCATTCATCGTCCCCAAGTGACCTAACCCGTGAGTCGTTCTCACTAAAACCTTAAGATCTTCGTCTAGACTCAACCAAATTGCATTGGGTTTATTTCTAAAATTTCATCTACTCAAGACAAACCTATCTAAATGGTTAATCAAGTATAAAATCAAGCCATTGCACATGGAGAGTTTAAATAAGCTCGAATTAGGGTTAGAGTTTAATACCTTTGTCTGAGAGGGGAGGCCTCAATCTGATGGTTGTGATAGCTTTGATTGGGTCTAACACACCTCTATATGAAGTTCCATGCCTTGATGAATTGTCTAGGTATGAATTTGATCAAGGTGGATTTTAGGTGTTGGTCTAGAGCTATGCTAGAAGCTATTTTAAAGGGGGCTTTTGTGGGGAATCAGCTTCTCTCACTGTGGGGATGGTGTGTGCACCATTAATTGAAGATTGGTGCACTGTGGTGGAGTGGAGAGATCTGTCCTAGTGTTAGGGCAAATTTCAGGGGAGAAGTTGGCCCTAAGGGGATGCTATCAGTGGCTGAGAGCAAGGGGATTGCACTTGGAATTTTTTGGAGAAGCTCTGGTGAGATTTTGGCAGAGTTTCCTTAGGGTTCTAAGCACTCTTATCCTTGGTAGTGGAGAAGTCCAGTTAAAGCCATGGCTGCCTGGTGAAGCTCATGGCTTGGATTTGGCTTCTCAAGCTTGTTGAGGTGGAGGGAAGAAAGGCTCCAATGGTTTATTTCTTTATATTAAATAGGGGAACTTGTTGGCAAATTTAAATATTTCACAGACCAAACAAATGTCATATATTTCTTAGTTTATTTGATCGAGTCTCATCCTTAAGTCTTGTGTTTACCCTTCAGGATAGAAACAGGGTTTGAGGTACAACGCTATTTTATTTAAACTATGAAAAATATGGAGTCAAATTGATTTCATATTTTTCTAAAGCTAAATATATATGTAAATTAAACATCCTTTCGAAGTGGGAGACGGGATTTTGAGTTCGGTGACCGACAGCTTCTTACGGGCAACTCGCCCCACCAAAAATAGCGTCGGCAGTGTGCAGCAAGAAAATCTGCTAAAATTTGTCCCTTGATAGCATGATGGGGAATGAAAGTTATATCAAATTGCAACAAAATCATCGAACATCTTGCTAAATGTCCACAGAGTGTTGGTTGGGTCATCAAATATTGCAACGGATTAACTTTCCAAGATAGCTTTAATCTTATCCGAGTCGATCTCGATCCTCCAATGACGGACAAGGAATGTTAGAAATTTCTTGAAGGTAACGTAAAAAACGTATTTTAAGGGATTCATCTTAAGGTCATATCATCGTAAGTGCTGCTTCCTCGGGAGACATCTTAATTTCATGTGTCGAAGAGATACCCACCATCATTTCTAGTATTGACAATGGAAATTCATCCTTTGGACATGCTTTGTTCAATTCCCTGAAGTCAACACATACATGGATTTTTCCCATTTTTCTTCTTGATAGGTACAATGTTAGCTAACCAAATGGGGTATTTCTCTTCTCTTACAAAATTAGCATATATTAACTTCTTTACCTCGACAATGACTAGCTGCTCTATTTTGAGGTACATTCTTCTTGGAGCTTGTTTTAATGGGGTCATATTATTTTCCACCCCGAGCATATGAATAGCCAATTTTGCTGACAGTCCTGACATTTAATCATAACTTCATGCGAAGCAGTATTTAAATTTTGTTAACAATTTGATCAATTTTAAAGGGTCTTCTTTGTTGAGTAGAGAACTTATAAATGTAGGTCGGGGCTACTTCTCTTTCCCCGGGTTAATTTCCTTCAATTCATAAATAGTTGATTTGATTTCCTCCTCAAATTCTGGCGGAGCATTTTCTATTAGCTGATCAGTAGAGTCATCCTCCACATTGAGGCAATCCTCTTTTAATTTGCTAATAACAACTATGCAAAATTCTAAATCATCGAGTAGTCTTATTTTAACAAATCTGAGTCCCACTTTCGAGTTAGGAGTTCGACTTTTAATATTCTATAATTTTTAAAAAGGTTGTAACTTATCTTTTGACATTTATTTTGGCAGTTGTCCTTGTTGAATTAACTTTTGTGCACAAGAAAAAGATTAACTAAAAGGTAATTCCATTAATTCATTAGAATCCTCATCCAAATTTACATGATTTTCAAGATTAGTCGAAGTAGAAGCATGATAAAACTTTATCGGCTTCAAACCAATGCTACAAAATTCCTTGACCTCTAAACTCTCGACCTTTTGAGGAAGAATCAGAGTAAGGGTCATGGTGTTCACATAGTGGTTTATTCGATCATACATTGTCTCATATTTGATTTTCTCCGTATCTTCTAAGGATATCTCGTACGAGGTTTCCTCTATTTTTTCATCATTATTTCCTCTTCAGAACTTTCTTTATCATCAATGTTGATGGTCGGCTTAGTCCGTTCAACAATTAAATTGGTTCTTTCTCATCCACGTCCCCGGCCTCGACCTTAAGTGCATGAAATAAAAGAACCCCCACCAACTTATAGCAATAGAGTGGTGGAAGATTGCTAAAACGGAGTTGAATGGCCTTCCCTTTGTGATTTTTCTGAACGTTCACTCTTATTTTTCACAATTTCACGAGAGAAGACAAATTTCTTCGGAGGCACGTAGTAGGCAACATCTTTATGAATGCCAACTTCATGGACTGAAAAAGGCTGTAAATCACCCATGATGCAATGTTCTTGTCCTTCCATGTACTACTTAATGCATTAGTGTAGAGATGACAAAACCATGTTGTGTTCGTGAATCCATGGTCAGCTCAGTAAAGCATTGAAAGAGGTCTCGACATTGATGTTATGAAACTTAGCGGTCATTACTAATTCTGCAACTTTCATAAGTAATGTAATTGATCCTAGGGCTCTCTCTCCCTTTTGGTTGAATCCTCTTAGCATCATTTTATTGGTCGTAAGCTCTTGAGCTTCAATGTACAAATAGGCCAATGTCCGTAGACTTGTTAAGTTGAGGGATGCTCCAAGATCTACATAAACTCTACACAACACAAATCTACCGATGTTAATGCAGATATAGAGTGGACGATTATGGTTAGAGGTACCGAGCAGCAGGTCTTCATCTGTGAAGGTTACCCCAGAATGTTCTTTCAATGAGCAAACTTCATCTGAGGATGTGCTGGCCAACTGGGCTAAACAAATTTATGGGTCAAGAAAAGCTGTAACCAGAGACTCTCTCATCTCCTTTGACAGCATTAGAGCTTCATAGATTCTTAGTTTGGTCGGCAACTTCCTAAGATGAGCTAGCATGTTGTAATCCACTTTTTATGATCCTCCAATTTTCTCTTGATTATGTTTTTCTTCCACTGGCGGAGGTGGAGGTAGCTCTTCTCGTGTTACTATTTTCTTTCCATTATCATTTCTGGAATTGAGATCGAAGTTAGATTGGTCATAATCGATTACGTTATCACCAGAAATAGTTAAAATATAACCGAAATCATAACCCGGAAGAGCAAATAGATAATCATACAAGGTCAAGGATTCGAGGATTTTCTTCCCCGAATTCGAGACAACTAATCTAGCAAAGACAGCCCCTATCTTACCCTCCTGTGCTATCAATATTTGTGATGGTATTCTTCTTCTTCTTCTTCTTCTTTGACGATGGCAGATCTTCTGGTGAAATCTTCATCTCAGGTTTGACAAGCTGAAGACTTTGAATGGAAACTTGCCTTGAAGCATACTAGATCTGGTTTAGTATTTTCTTGGATGATTTGCTCTAGACTGTACTCCATCCATCTATTCTAGTATATGGGTTAATTAGAGAGATTAGCTCATCCAAAATCATATTTATGGAACCTTTTTCAGGTTCTTTTAAATATTCTTTCAGGATCATTATATTCCTTTTTTTAAGATTCCTCTCGAGCCAATCTTTAAAGATAAAACATTATTCTACTGTGTGTCCAAGCAATCTGTGATATGAGCAATAATTTTGTTGATTTTTCTTATTGGCCTCTTCGGGTTCCTATGGATATGGTAATCTGAATTCACGCTTTTTCATCAGAATTCTGAACAATTTAGGATCAACTATGTCTTTAAAGGAGTACACCACTTTCCTACGTTCCACATTGGACATTTTCTTACTCTTTGTTTGGTATAACCCTACTTGAGGCAATTGCTGGCTAGACTGGTCATACTTTTATGTCTATTGTTGAGCATGCCGCAATGACGATTGACTAGAATTTTCTACATGTATCTTCAGTGGTTATTTTTCTTTATCAACCGTTGTCACCGTTTTAAACTTCTTTTCAAATACTTTGGTCAACTTGGACTTCTCAAACTTCTCATGAGAATCCATATGTTTGACTTCTTCTTGAAGATTGTTGACTTTACTGAGTAGATTCTCAAAGGATTTAATGGTGAGTACCTTTAGCATGAAAGATACTGACCATGGATGCTCTTGACTAAAATCTCAATCGCATGATGTTCCTATAGCTGAGGTTCATATTTCATGCTAAGGTTTCTCCACCATAAAATGTAGTCCACTAAATTCTCGTTGGGCTTTTGCTTCTCTGCTACAAGATCTCCAATAAACACATGATATTCCACTCCAGCAAATCTTTTCACGAACAATTGTTCTAACTCGCCAAATTTCTTAACTGATCTATTGGGTAATTTGACATACTAATTAAAAGCGATCCCTGACAGGTTGCTGATAAACTATCAGAAGAGCAAAGCTTCATTACCTCCAGTATTACCACTACTAGCTAAAAAATGTGTTATATGTTGCCTGGGATTTCCAGTCCCGTCATATATCTTAAAGTTTGGCGACACAAAACCCTTAGGGTAGGGTACGGCATTGAACTTCTCCGGGTAAGTTCTACCCTTCAAAACCAATGCATTGCCCTTAGATTGGGCTATGGCCTCCCAAACTTGCTCAACCATCTGCTTAAATTCCTTTTCAGGTATGGCACTTGATGGAGAATCCTTCTTCTGTTACTCATCTCTATTTGCTGAGGCTACTTCCCTCCTTTTATCTGTGATGTGTATAATCTCGGGTTGATTTACTTCTGGAGAGGCTAACTGTGGTACTTGAGACTGTCTTTGAATTGTGGCCATAGCGGTCATGACAACAACCATCTCATCCATTCTTTTCTCCATTTGGCTGATTTGTTCATCCTCTAAGAAAACAACCCTACGCAGCTCATCTACGGTGTCCTTTTCGATGAGAGGTTGAACGTCGCGCGCAGATGCAGCAGCTTTGGTCTTGATGACATGAATATCCATGAAATCTTCCTTGAGGTAATCATTAAAGTCAAAATCTTCATCATTATCAATCGAAACTCCATGTTCTTAGGCTAACTCAAAAATCTTGACCCTGAGCTCTTCGACCTTTTCTTCAATTATTAATTCTTATAACATCTTGAGATCTGGAGGACTTGGCTGGATATCCTCCACTTGTTTCTCCGTCTTGCTAGTAATAGTTGCAACAATGTTGGATACTTCAGACCCAGGCTTTATTCCTTAATCCAGTCCTGTGGGCTTGCTAGACCGTATCGGTACGACAACCTTGGGTATCCATACCCTTTTCTTTGACGGTGATGTCTTGAGATGAAGTGTCTCGGTAGGAACATCGACATGTCAAAGAGAAGTATGCTCCCCATGGTGCGGACCATATACGGTACTAGGTAACCTCTTTGTCTTATCCTTCAGGATATTAAGAACATCCTTGTGACCGGTAGTTGGAAGAATTCTCTAACCCAGACGCGACTTGACTGGTCGACGTCCTGCGGGTGTAGTGGTAGTAGAATTGCTGGAAACAAAAGTGGTATCAACTATGCTCCCCAGGTGGAACTAAACAAGAATGCGAGTAGGAAAGGCTTTCACCATGTGAGGGGATACTGCACGTCCCACTCGTTTGAGTAACTCGCCCACTGAACAACCTTCTTTAGCAGTTAGTCTCTAGAAAATTGAACTGACTCGGGTTATAGGAGTAAACTTCTTCCTCTCCCCACCATGTCCATGAGTTAGCAGTAAAATAGCGGTGATCTTTCAGATACTTTCGTACCCATTAGTATCCATTCAGGAATGGAATCTACTGTCTCGCAGAAGTAGATAGGTTTCCAGTAATCTTGAATCCTCCTAGTGAGATACTTCATCAACAAGTACCTCCGTAGAAATCTGGGCTTTAATGACCATCCAAACCTTCTTGTTCCAGCTTCTCGTTTGGGTTTGGGTTAACGGTGCGGTCCTCAAACTCTACCCAATTTCAAACACTGACAATGGGACAACCAATCCTTCAGTTAGGTCTTCAACAATCATAACTTCCTTTCCCTTAGCAGAAATGGGAAAATTTGGCTTGGTATGTGTTGTGGTGGCAATAGTCTCGACCTTCTTGTAAGAAGGGAA
The DNA here is from genome assembly GCA_003013225.1 of Phalaenopsis aphrodite. Classification (NCBI taxonomy): domain Eukaryota; kingdom Viridiplantae; phylum Streptophyta; class Magnoliopsida; order Asparagales; family Orchidaceae; genus Phalaenopsis; species Phalaenopsis aphrodite. The sequence goes on from NEWO01000892.1 coordinate 18,590, forward strand.
ATCATGAGGGCAGCTCAAGTCAAACTCAGTAGACGGTTCTTGAACCGCTGGAGTGACGACTTTCATTATGAAAAATGATGCCTTCCCGGGAATGATCTCGAGATCTTCAAATCCAACAATTAACTTAATGGTGAGAGCGAAATTACGGGCAGTGCGGCATGTCGGCAGGTTGCGAGAAAAAGTGAGCGTTGGGAACGCCATTACAACAGCTTAAAAAAAAAACTCTGGGGTTAGCTATTTGGCCAATACCTCGTAATCTTAGTGCGAGCACTAAAAATTAATTGAGTTCGACCTGTGGATTGGGTAAGTCTTTATCTAATTTGTGAAGATTTTAAAATTTTAGTAAAACTAGTTTGAAAGTAGAAAGATTTAATTATTATAATGAAAATTAAAGAGCAGGTGCAGCACAACAAAATCTGATTTAATTTGTAAAATAGCAAATCAAATTCAAAAGGGAAAAAGTGCAGTTCAGGACCCAGTGCAGGACCAACTTAACAATACATAACGCCCATGTGGAACTAGTCTACCAACACACCTATTGGGGGTCCAACTCCACATGAAGATTAAAAAGTCTTTAATGTCCTCCCGAACCTCTCTGTTCAAAGGTGATCAAAGAGACAGTCTTGAAGTTCAAATGAGTTTACCGTACTCACCCAAGAAAGAAATGGGTAAAGCATGCCAACTGAAGAAAGGTAATTTGGTCTAAGAGGTACATGGACACATTACTGATATATGAAGATATTATTTACTAATCAATATGAAGAGAAGAGCTAGTCCCCAGCGGAGTCACCAGAAACTGTCGATACTAAAAAGTAGGTGAGGAGTTACCTGTTAGAAGTTAACGGTCACCGAAATCGGAATCTCGTCACCCGTTTTGGAAAGACGCTTAATTTATATATATATATATATATATATATATATATATATATATATATATATATATATATATAGTTTTTAGAAAAATATAAAATCAAACTGATCCTATTTCTTTCATAATTGAAATTAAAGAGCACCATACCTCAAACCTTGTATCTATCCTAAAAGATAAACATAAGACTTGAGGATGAGACTTGTTCAAATAAACTAACAAATATATGACATTCGTTTGGTCTGTGAAACTATTTTATTTACCGACAAATTTCCCTATTTATTATGAAGAATTAAATAGAGTTTATATTAAGCTGGGTTCATAAAAGCTTCTTATAAAGGCAAGCCCCTATAGCTAATTACATCTTAGACAACCAAAGTTTCCTAAGAAAACTAAAAAAAAGACAAAATATTATCTTCATAAAGGTCAAAGGATAAGACTTTTCAACGAAATCAGACATAGAGGTGTAAAATGGTAATGGCTTAAATTTGGAACATTTATTATATATAATTTAAAGGAGGAAGAGCTAAGGGATGTTACGGATCTGGAAGAGAACCTCGGTGACTTCCCAGTATATCCTATTGTTTGGCTTCGATTTTAAGGAGAAATTATTTAAATGTTTCATCTTGCCAATTTTATTTGTTTAGGACTTACATTCATGTGAAACAATCACACAAATTTCCTGGAAGATATGAGAATTTAGATTGTAGCAAATGATAACTTGGAATCCTAAGACGAGTTAAGGCTTATATTATAAAACAGAGCTATAAAAAAGCTTAAAGATGATGTAAGGATTTATGTTGCATAAGCAAACAACCTTGAAATCTTATGGCTTTGTTGCTTAATTATAAGGAATGGTTTAGCTGGTGCAGATCCTCTTTTTGTTGGAGATGACCGTGCTGCCCATAATGCTAGCTCTAAGCTCCTCATCACTGCAAGTACAGATTTTTTAATGTGTCAAGTTACGATGTCAAATCAAATGTCCCTAGTGTTATGGTTCTTTAAATATTATGGGGCATATTAAAGTTGATTAGAGTGACACCGGTTAGGATCCTACGGTTCCCTCATTCCAGCACAACTATTTTTTTATCGGATTCAATTAGTCCAAAAAAATTTATTAAACTCAAATTAATGACTTCCATACTTTCATTTAGACCGTGGGAAGTCTCATTAACAATCATAGGTTACCTCCTCCCAAAGATTCTTGATCATACAATAGAGACATCCTAATTTAGTTGTAATTTTTGTTTGGTGAAATTTGTGATTAAATTTTGAGTTATTTTATATTTTGAATGTTGTGGCTGTGAATTTTTTCTTGGTTGACTTTTGCTTTGGTTTTACGGCTATACTGGAAGTTTTGATTTTCATGCAAGGTGTTATTTTTGCTTAACATAAAAGTTTTATAAACATAAAAATATAGTATGGAAAGTACAAGAAAAGACGAACTATAAACTGTAAAAGCGTATCTGGCAAGTCTTTTTATTCTGCCACCTGAAAGGTCAGTACTTGCAAAACATGTATATAATATTGCAAGGAACTTAAATTGCAAGAGCAGATGAAGGTTTAGCTACCAAACCCTAGGCTATGATTTAGTTGGATCTTGGAAGATCCTAGTAGATAATTTTAGAACAAAATATGACAAGTCCAATTCGCTCTTCAAAATATCCATGATGCTTCAAAGTGTTGAGAGAATGACCCTAAACTTGTTTGAGGCTCTCTTAAATTATTTCAAGTTTATTTTGAACTTATCATATTGTTCCATCAATCATCCGAGGTTGAAGTGTGACTACCCCATTTCTCAGTGAAACTTATCAATTTAATTATCCCAAGAATAGGATACTCGATTAGTCAATTGATGTTTCATTTAAAAGTTATGTGAGTGGGTGCCCCTAAGGCAAGTCTAGGTTATTTAAGATTATGGTTCCTACAATTAAGGTTAAGCTTGTAGTGTTTGAAGATGTTATTAAACAATTATGTTATCTTCTAAATCCAATCATTTGAGTTTAGACATTGAGTCTAGGTCACTACTAAGCCTTTAACAATCATGATAATTGAAAAGGTGATTATCAAAATTTTGATTTCAGTAATATGTATTCTTATCAAATGGTCAATTCATCCTCAACTTTAGGCTTAAGCCAAGTAAATTATCATCTTCCTAGCTTAAGCCAATCACTTAAGAATCATTTAATCTTTATTGACTTCCAAGTCATGAAGGTTAGGAGGATTATGATTTTGTTGATGTTGTGCAAGTGTGGTGAAAGAGTTTCTACCTTTCAATCCCATTGTATTTCAATCATCCAAACATGTTTATTAAGGTATTACCCATTTTCCCTTGGTTAATCCTAAATTTTGATTGAAACACCAATGTCTTAAATGACTATTTTGCCCTTGGGGCACTTCATCTCATAACTCATTAACCACAACCCAAATGACTTAGTTTAGTTTAATCTAATTATTTATTTAAATTTAGAAAATAAGATTTTCAAAAATTGTTTTATTTAACTTTCTAAAATAAAGTTTTTATTTATGAGAGAATTATTACAGGTTTCCTTAGGCCAAAGAAATCCATAGACAAAATTTCATGATTTTTTGAATTAAATTATTGTAATTATTTAGTAGGAGAATAAGGAAAATTCATCTTTAAGCTTCTAAAAATTTATTTATAACTAAGGAAGATTAGAAAAAAAATTTTAATGAGTCCCAAGAGATCAGAGAAAAATTAGACACATTTTGAAATATTTTGATATTTTTGGGATTTTTAATTATTTTAAATTCAAAATGAAGCTAAAAAATCAAGTACTTTACCAAAAATAACTTTTTATTTTCCTAAGTGTCATTGATCACAAGGAACTCAAAAAATCACTTTTCAAAATTTTCCCAAGTGTATTTAATTTGTTATAATTATTTTAAAAAATCAAGTACTTTACCAAAAATAACTTTTATTTTTCCTAAGTGTCATTGATCACAAGGAACTCAGAAAATCACTTTTCAAAATTTTCCCAAGTGTATTTAATTTGTTATAATTATTTTTGCACAAAAATACAATGTCTCTTATAAAATCAACTTTAGTGCTTGAACTTAGCCAAATAATTTTTAAATTTTTATAGTGGATAAACATAATTTTTATGAACAATGTGGGATTGATTTTATGAATTTTTTATAAGTATTTAATTTACATAAACTACTACAAGTTTTTTACATTTAATTAAATATAGAAATTCACAAGATAATTCAAAACATCATGATATTTTTTCCAGACTTCTCTGACCACAGGAAACCTACCAAAATTATTCTCATAAATTTCCAAGAGATATTTGGATTTATATAATTAAGATAAGCCAAAATGGTTACTCTAACTTGAAAATTAGGCCTAGAAGCATAGAGATTCTCTCTAACCTTGGAAAAATTAGAGGAAATTCTCTCTTTGATGAGGAATGAACCCTAAAAATTTCAAGTCATGGTTAGCCTTCTTTAATCATTGAGAATTAAAATACCACATAGGGTTTTTAATTAATTAAAAATCATATGTTTGACAAGTAATTTTTATTTTCAGTCCACATTAATCTCCTTTGTTCATTGTGCAAGAGGGTAATTTTATTTTCTTTTTATAAATTTTTTATGCAAATATATGATTTTTTTAAAGCTTTGGTATTTAAATAAATCAAAAAATCCTGATTTATTAACTTATCCAGCTCAGCGCCAACACATCCTAGGCAGCTCTGAACCACGCACGTGTCGCTCCGCCATTTGACGCTGCAAGCCATGTAGCCTCTACGCAAATAGTGCTTTATGAACCATATCATTATTTAGCTTCGTCAGGATTGTTCACTGAATAAACGCGCGATCAAACGACATCCGTTTATCGTCTTTAAGTGACCTAACCCGTAAGCCGTTCAAACTAAAACCTTAAGAGCTTCCCCTAAACTTAACCAATTGCATGAGGTTTGTTTCTAAACATTCATCCACTTAATACGAACCTATATAGATGGTTAATCAAATATGAAATCAAGCCATCGCACATGGAGAGTTGAAATTGACTCGGATCAAGGTTAGAGTTCAATATCTTTGTCTGAGAGGGGAGGCCTTTATTAAATGGTTCTGGTAGCTTTGATTGGGTCTAACAAACCTCCAGATGAAGTCCCAAGCCTTGGTGAATTATTAATGTATTAATTCGATCAAGGTGGCTTTCAAGTGTTGGTCTAGAGCTATGGTAGAAGCTATTTCAAAGGGGGCCTTTGTGGGGAATCAGCTTCTCTCACTGTGGGGATGGTGTGTGCACCATTAATTGAAGTTTAGGTTACTGTGGTGGAGTGGAGAGATCTATCCTGGTTTTAGGGCAAATTTAAGTGGAGAAATTGACTCTAAGGGGTGGCTATCAGTGGCTGAGAGCAAGGGGATTGCACTTAGGATGGTTTGGAGAAACTCTGGTAAGATTTTGGCAGAGTTTCTTTAAGGTTCCAAGCAATCTCTCCCTTGTCCATATAGAGGTCCATTTAAATCCATGGCTTCTTGGTGGAGCTCAGGGTTTGGAGTTGGGTGCTAAAGTTTGTTGAGGTGTAAGGAAGAAAGGCTCCAATGGCCAATGGGAGTGAGCCAAGTCAAGGAGGTTTAATTTTGGGTTCTCGCCATTTGGGGTTCCCTTGGGGTGACTTTTTCCAACATCTAAGGTGGTGGCTAGCCAGAGTTTGGTCACTTCTTAGTTCTGGGAGGTCAGGGAGCTGCTAATGATGGTTAACTCCTAAGGGTAAGTGATAATGAAGAAGATATTTGAGTTTAGGCTAAATATGGGGTGAAATCCCTTAAATCAAGAGACCATTGGTCCATAGCTCACCTTGGTTGGTTTAGGTGGGTCTAGCCTGGTCCATAGGGTGCACTATGTGGTTGTGGAGTCATCAATTTGGTGACTTAGGCATGGCTAAAATATTTTGGTACATGGTCCAATTTGGGTCAAAATGGCTAAAAGTTGGATTTGGGTTAGGATAGCCATGACTTTGAGCCCAATTTATTGATCAAGATTGTGTAAATGATTCTCATGAAGATTTTTGGTGAATAATTAAAGTAAATTTAAGTTCAATTGGAAGCTCAATTTGAAGGATTTTGGGATTTTAATCAATTGGGCATGTTGGACTAGACTTGGGTCTAGGTTGGGCTAATGTTGGGGCTAAGTCCAAATTGATGGTTGTGAATGGTCTATATGAATATTTTAAAGAGTGTCTAACATAAATTGGGTGTCAATTTTGGGGTTAGGGCATTCAATTTGGTGGAATTTGGATACTTAGCCAATTTGGGGCAAATTTGGGGATTTTGAACTTAGGTTAAAATTCAATGAAATTGAGGCTTCACCAAGGCAAATTGAAAGTTTAATTTGGTTGTTTAGGAGTGCTATGAAGAGTTTAGGATTCAAATTGGGGAATTGAGTAGGCTATGGGGTTCAATTAGGTGATACTAGGCCATAGGGCCAAAATTGGGGGTTTTGATTTGGATCTAAATTGAGCTTAAAGAATGGGCCAATTAGGTTTGGATTTGGTTTGGAATGATCAAATGAAAGATTAATTTGAGTTTAGAATTAAAATTGAGGGAAATTGGGGCCAAATTAATGTACATTTGAGGTGAATTTGAGGAAATTGGACCTTTAAAGGCAATTTGGGGGGTTTTGGTCAAAATGGTCAAATTGGCCAAATTGGGTTCAATTGAAGGGCTCAAATTGGTTTTGGAGACATTTTAAGTGATTTTGGAGGTTTTGGGAAAGTTTGGGGAGCCAAGGGTATATTTGTAATTTTGGCAAAATTAGGGGTATTTTGGGTGGATTTGGGCAATTTGGGTATTTTCAAATGGTTTGAAATGATTTTTGAATAAGTTTGGGTATTTTGGGTGAATTTTAGGATTTTGATTAATTTAGGGTTTCAAGGGCATTTACGTAATTTGGGTGGATTTAGGGGCAAAAGGGAAAGTTGGACACTTTTTGTAGAATTGGGGTGCCAACCACCATGTATGAGATATAGACCAATGAAATCCCCATGTATTGGTCTTAGCTAAACCATAGCCTAGGGCTAGTAGGTCTAGGGGACCATCTACATGAGTCTCTGAAAAGAACAAAGGATCAAAGTCAACAATTTTGGGTTTTAGGATTGTGAGTGATTGTGGGTGATAGTGAGTGCAAGAGAGTGAACTAACGCTAGACCAACACCCAGAGTCGACCCTAAGGTCAAGTAGTCCTATAGGGATCCTCCTTGAGATCCTCCATGCTGACCTGCTACTAAGTGCTAGACGTTAGGACCAATATGTGGAACTTCAAGTTGAGTAAGGAAGAGTTTAGAGTTTCTAATGGTGAGGGTTCTTTTCTAGTTTTCTAGGAATAGTCAACAGGAAAGTCCTATGGCTAGACCTTAGGCTAGTATTGAGGGAAAACTAAACCTCAACCAAAAGTGAGGTCAACATTTCTCTGCTCATATTCAAACCTATGCATCCCCTTACACTGGTCGTAAAATCTCTAAGCTTCCTATTAAATACCATGGGGTGAATATTGTCAGAGGTACATGAAAACAAAATCAAATGGATGATGTTATTGATAAAGTTAAATTCAAGATCAATGATTAGAGAAATACTTTTTGGTCTAATGATGGCGGACTCACTTTGTTGAATAGTGTTCTTTGTACTCATCCCATTTATGTTATGCAAGTTCTCAAATCCAAGAAGAGTACTCAAAAAAATCTTGAGGCTATTTTCAACCAATTTCTTTGAAAAGGTACTAGATACTCCAAAATTTGGACTAATTGGAAGTATGACAGTAGGCCTCTTTCTACTTGACGGCTTGGCTTTAAAACTATGCAAAAAATTGTTGAGATTAACATGTGCAAACTTTGGTTCAAATTTTGTATGATAGAGTCTTTATGGGCTCAGTTCATGCACCATAATTATTGCAAATTCTTCCATCCTACTACTGCTACTTGGAAGTTGGGGGATTCTAAACTATGGAAGGCTGTACTTTTTACTCAGGATGTGGCTTCACATTCTATGTTTTGGGATGTTGGTAATGGCAGCATCCTTTCTGGCATGATGATTGGGGGATTTCCCCTCATACCAGATTACTGAGTGATTTACTTGACACTAATCAATTGGTCTCTGTTTGCTGGGCTGAGGGTATCTGAAACTTTTCTAAATTAACTTCTTTATTTGGTGAGCTAGATCCTGCTATTGCCAACATTCCTATTAGAGAGCATGAAAAGTATATTTCTTTCTGGAAATTTCAGGGAAGATCTTCGGTTACTAAAATGTTTATTCTAAGTTACTTTTACTTACTGGAAATGGAGGTCCAATACTTTGCATCAATACATCTCCCCCTCTATATCTTTCTTTATATGGAGATACTTCCATAACCTAGTCTTTCTTGATGATATTCTTAAAATGAGAAGATTGAAACTTGCTTCCTTTGGTTATATTTGTAAGAAATTGACTTGAGATTAAATTGTGTTTTAGATATTTGGAAGGATTTGGTTTAGATATTTCTCATAAAAAGCTTCTTTAATTTCCTACTATTGTTCTTTGTTTCATTTGGAAGGCTAGAAAAAGCCATAAGAAAGTCCCAGCAATACTTCTACTACTATCACTTCATTAGTTGTGGCTAACTTTCCTAAAGTTTGGAAATTAGCTAATGGTGCTGGCTCCTTAACTATAGGGAGGGTTGGGAGACCGAGACCCACTTTAATTAGTTGGGTACCACCTCACAAAGCTTTGTTAAAGTGAATATTGATGGTACCTATACTTCTGCACATACTGGGGTAGTGGGCCTATTTAGAGATGCTTATAGGGAATGTATTGCTTTCTGTGCTTCTTCTTGTATTGCTAATTCTTCTCGAGAGGCTGAAACTTGTGCAGCACTTGATGTAATATAGGCTGATTTATAGTTAAGGTATCTTGTGTTGGAAACTGATTCTGAGGGACTGTTTTACATCCTTACAGAAAAATTTAAACCTCTTTGGTATCTTATCACTTTTTTTAGAAGAATTTGGTCCATCAGTGAGGTGCATCATCTTAATATACAATACACTTTTATTAATAGAGAGGGGGTATGCCTCAACTGATTGGTTAGCAAAAAGGGGAATTCAAGGTACATTGGTTAGTGAC